>JAQGBT010006481.1:0-12404 GCA_034698585.1 Disparrhopalites patrizii | reverse complement strand
TCATTTTTCTCTTTCTTTTTTGTCTTCCTGTTTCTACCGCTTTTTGTTTCTTCCATTTTCTATCTCTTTTTTGTCTTTCTGTTTCTACCGCTTTTTGTTTCTTCATTTTTCTCTCTTTTTATTTTTTCATTTTTCTCACTTTTTATTTTTTCCTTTTTCTCACTTTTTCTTTTTTCATTTTTCTCTTTTTTCATTTCTTCATTTTTCTCTTTTTTCATTTCTTCATTTTTCTCTTTCTTCATTTCTTCGTTTTTCTCTTTTTTCATTTCTTCATTTTTCTCTTTTTTTATTTCTTCATTATTCTATCTTTTTATTTCTTCCTTTTCCCCATTTTCCGTCTTCCCGTTTCCATCTCTTCGTTCTCTTCCTTTTTCCATCTCTTTTCCGTCTCTTTCCCATCCCTTTCGTCCCCTCCCCCTCCATGTCCTCCCTCTCGTCCCTTCTCATTGCCTATTTGATATGCCTATCTATATAATATATGCCCAGGCCCCCCAACAGATCACCCAGGGAAATGAAATGCAATGACCGGGGATTTAAAAGTATAAGAGGAGAGTTGAGGATCCCTAAAAAAAATGTACTGTTACTCCATAAAGGATGAGTAAATGGATGTCTTTTTGTATACCTGACCTCTTTACCATATTTCTATATCCCATTGGATTCCCTCATATATAATGCTTATACATGTGTGCATAGATATACTGTAGGTACAAGTGCATGTATTATGCATGCATACAAGACTTACCAACAGACTTTCATTCCCTCTCATGTGTGTCACCAGCCGGCAAGGAGCAACCCCCGCGTGTACTCCCTTTGCCGCAGAGCAACCACAGGAATGAAAAGGACGAGGCAGAGAGACGGACGAGAGAGAGAGAGAGAGAGAGAGAGAGAGAGAGAGAGACAGAAAGAAGAGAGAGACAGAAAGAAGAGAGAGAAAGAGAGAGAGAAATAAAATGCGAAAGGATTACATACTCAAGTACAAAAATCTACCTTTAAGAGTGTATTGAATAGGTAAGAGTTGACCTCCTTAAGACTTTGCCATATAATCCTCCTCATCCTCCTCAGCTCTCCTCTTTCCTCCTCTCCCCCCATTGGACTCACATGGCCTGTGCAATCCTCGTGAGTCTCTAAAAGAGAGAAAGAGGTGTGTGGCCAACCATGCAACAATGGGTGAGACGGCCCCAAGAAGAGTAAGGGGGGAGAAAAAATAAAATAAAAGCTTGAAGAAAAAAACATGTATGTATTAGTTCAATTCTCACTTTCATTCCTCCTCAGTTCTTCCTTGGTCATGGGCCTTTCCACCATCTCCATCCCATAATAAGCTCCGCAAAAAAGGAACCGGCATCCTTAAAAATCTGTGGGATCTAAAAAAAAATATATAAAAAAAAATAGGGGGGAAATTGAAAAAAATTGACAGAAAGTTGTTGTTTGTCATCTCATTTTAATGGAGTGTGACGACAGGCTTTTATTGTGCATTTCTTATTTTTAAAGTGATTACCAAAACATTTCCCACAGTTTTTTATGAGGTGGTTTTACACCTTTTCTGTCTCCCTCTTTTTATTTGTTGCAACTCACTGAAATACGTATGTGCCATTGCCGGGGGTGAATTGAGCCGGAATGGAGGAGGAATCGTGAGAGAATGAGATATGAAGGTTCTTTTTGGTGACTTTTCCCTCTTTTATAAGTAAATTCTTTTGGGGGGTGTATTTTTTCTACTGGCGTGTAACTATACCCAAATGCTTATTTGTCATTTGGGCTCAGCCGGTGTTAGTGACAGGTTGTGTCAAAAGTGAGATTTTTGTTTTTATGGGGATTATTTTCCAAAAAAAAAGTGGTGCCTTTAAAGTGAATTTTGTTTGGACGGGATCGGATTGCCGGGGTCTTTTGAGTGACGTCGGGGAGGAGACGGACGAGACTGGAGGAGATTTTTCGAGGAGACGGAAGAGGAGAGGAAGAGGGAAAAACTCCAGGGGAAACAACACATTTTTTGTTCCCTTGAGGACATTTTCCATGGATGTCACGTGACGGATGTCAAGTCCAATGGTGAGTGTTTATATACACAATTGGATTATCCCTATAAGGAATCTTTCTGTATAGCCACATTTTCCCTATAAGAGCCATTCCCATTTCACGGGAGCATTTATAGGGTAGAAACGCGCTCGATTGGCTTCATATAACAATCTTCTCTGGATAGGGTAACGCTTGAAATTGTGGCCAATTTTTTGCAACGTTTTTTTCTATTTGTTTTCTTCCGCTGTGGTTTAAGGAAGGAATTTTTGAGAATGGATTCTAATATTCTAATCCAAGGATTCTAATTCCAAGCCATAACCAAAAATTTATCAAATTTCTACTCACCGATTTCATATTATGATTCTTTTAAACATACTACAGTTCACAAATGTGGCCATTTGCAGGTAATTGTGACACTTACATCTTCAATTGTGGTAAACATTTGTAATTATGAAAAGAAATTTACTGTAAGTAATTATAGACTAAATGTACATATGTAGGGTTATCCTGAAAGTCTGGTTGAATAATTCCAAGAAAGCCGAGCAAAAAAAAAAGAAATGAAGCTGGTTCAGTTAATACTTGAATGGCTCCTTAGAAACTTTGAAAATTGTTTGATTTTACAATTTAAAGAATTTGCCGGCCATAATTAGTGAATAATTCGGGCAGGCGCCCGTCTTATTAACGTTACATCCATTTCTGTCATTACGTGTAGTTCTTCATAAATTATTATTCATAAATTAGTGGATGGCCACAATTACCCAGCTGGCCACAATTACAAGCTTTATAGTAAAAGATTTTTACCTATTACCACTTTTTGCTGCAATATTATTAGACGCAATATTATTAGCGCATTCGTAGTTCCCTATGACAGAACTTGGCTTTCATGCGGGACAACAAAGTATAATTTAAACACGTGCCTCTTCTTTAACTTCTGGAAAACGAAGCTATAAATCAGCTCCAAATATGTAAAATTATTGAATTGGTTTGAATTGATTATTGAATCGTTATTAAAGCAAATGTAAATGCTTGGGACGAAGGTATTAAATTATTATATTGCGCTGTATTTAGAACTGACAGCATTGAAACCCATTTTGACTGGATTTGTGGGTAGTTTTAGGGGAATTCGCACCAATATTTAGGCTTTGAGTGCAGATACGTTCGGGACAATTTCTGGAGGTTAACGGAATAACTCCGAGATTTTTGCTCAGATGTTTGCTTCGTCAACTTCTTGGACATACAGAAATTTTTTGGAGCGTTTTATATATTTTCTGGATGTTTAAAATTACTTTTAGACATTTGACAAATTTTCTGTGGGCCCGTTAACATGTCATAACGATTTGTCATTTCCCAATAAGCGTTCGGGCATATTCGGAACGTCTTGTTGCCTTTCTGAGCGTTCGGATATTTTCGGAACGCTTCATCACTTTCCTTAGCAGTAACCATTAACTCGTACTTTTTAAATTAATTCCGTTAAAGCAACTTCTTGAATTAATTAAAAGTAACTTTTTAAATTAATTCCGTTAAAGCAACTTCGTGAATTAATTAAAAATAACGTTTTAAATTAATTCCGTTAAAGCAACTTTTAAAATTAATTCCGTTAAAGTAACTTTTTAAATTAATTCCGTTTTAGCAACTTCTTAAATTAATTCCGTTAAAGTAAATTCTTAAATTAATTCCGTTAAAGTAAATTTATAAATTAATTAATTTCAAGTGAATTCTTACTTTAATTTAAAATGTTACCATTTTTCATGTACGAAAATGAAATCCCAAATGCATTTTTCAGCGGAATAAATGCTAATCCCTTCCTAATTTTATTTTACAGAGCCGCCACACCGGTTAAAATACTCAAAATAATCCATATACCAGACAACAAGAAAAATGGGGAAAACCATGGGAGGTTGGCTTTGGCAGTTAGAGCGGCGCCGGAAGTACTACATGTCCCTTGGGAACAGCCTCCTGCTAGGCAATGGCGTGCGCATGCGCAGTCGCGCCATGTCCACCATTGCCACCACGGCCATCACCTTCCTCATCTGCGTCCTTCTCTACGTCAACCTCTCCTCCCCCAATGACAGCAAAATCCCTTCCAGATCACACCTCCCTCTCCCCCATCACCGCCCCTCCATAGGCGGGGGAGAATCATTAGAAAATATTCAATATGAGTCCGAGAGGATGAGTCGTAATCGTAGAAATAATGACATTAACCCCGAAGGGGTGAGCAAAAGTCCGAGGATAATCGAGAAAGTGAGCAGAGACTTCAAGGGGGAGGCAATGCTAGTCAGTGGGCGGAGTCACCGCTTCAGAAGTAGTCAGCAGATCCAGCCTCCAAAATTCAGCCAAACCCTCCTCGCCCTCCCCGTGGACTCCAATTCCAACAATGTGGAGAAGGCGGAGGGAAGTCTTCCCCTCATTGATGAGGATCCGGAGGAGGCGGAGGAGAAAGAGGGAAAGCCCGGGAAAAACAAACCTTTGACCAAGGAGGAGGCCGCCATCCAGAGGATTAAACGGAATTTTGTTAGGTTTGTAATCCTTTTTTTCTCGCTTTTAGCCTCGCCATTTTTATGTACAGTCGACTCTCTCTATAACAGTCCCCTGTATAACAGTACTCTCATTATAACAGCAGCAAGAAATGCTCCCCTCAAAGACTTTCTCCATTTGTTAACATAGAAATGTCTGTTCTCTATAACAGTTTTTTGCTATAACAAGCGTTTGATGCTTTATAGGGTGCTGTTATAGCGAGAGTCGACTGTATGTACAGTGGAGTCTCTATATAACAAGTCTCTTTATAACAACATTTCTCTATAACAACATTATTTTTCGTACATATAAGCTATACATATTTTACATTGTATATAGCAACTTTTCCCATTAACAATATTTTTTGTTCTTCCCTTCAGAGTTGTTATAGACAGACTCCACTGTATACATATTATTTCCCGCTCCGCAACAACTACATTGACTCTCTGTATACAAAGGAGTCTCTATATAACAACTCTGAAGGGAAGGGCGAAAAATATTGCTACAAGGAAATGTTGTTATACAGACCATAATACATGTATGTAGCTTATATGTACGAAGGGTTGGTAAACTAATATTGTTATAGAGAAATGTTGTTATATAGAGACTTGTTATAGAGAGACTCCACTGTAACGGTTCCCCTTAAACCAGCATGTTTTCCCCGTTGTAACCAAAAATTGAGATACGGTCGTCTCTATATAACAACTCTGTCGGGAAGGACAAAAAATATTGTTACAGGGAAATGCTGTTATGAAGAACATTACATATGCACATTACATGTACGAAGGGCTGGAAAAATAGTGTTGTTACAGAGAAATGTTGTTATAAAGGGACTTGTTATAGAGAGACTCCACTGTAGAGAAAAGAAATGCCTATGTTAATTAGAGTTTTTGAGGAGAGCATTTTCTGCCACCAGTACAAAGAGAAAACCGTTATAAGGGAGCCCGTTATAGAGACATTCGACTTTATGGCCAGAAGTCACAATAATTACAGTCAATTGTCTCGACAACAACCCTCACTCTTTGCTATTATAACGGCTTTCGCTTTTATACGGGTGCCAGCAAATTCTCCCCTCAAAAACTTTCTCCAGTTGCTAAATGGAAATCGTTGTTCTTCGAAACAGTTTTTGTTATAACGGGGACAATTTACGGATTTAATGGGAACTAGTATACAGTAGACTGTCCACATAATTGCTTTCCTTATAGTAGTTCTCACTCTAAAACAGCAACCAAAAATGCTCCCCTCAAAAGCTTCCAAATATAACATATAAATGTTTACATATAACGGACCTCCTTATAACGGTTTTCGCACTATAACGGTGTTCACAAACCCGCTCGAGATTATTTTAATGCTAAAATCTTCCTCTATAACGGTTATTTTATAACGGTTTTTTTGTTATACCGGGGAAGCTCTGAATTCCCGACCAATAAATGTCCTTTGCTATAACGGTTTTAGGCCACGCCCTCACACGCTATACCGGTTTTTTCAAATTTCTGCATCCCCGCCATAAATTCCTTTTTGCTATAACGGTTTTTGGACCACGCCCTCACACGCTATACCGGTTTTTTCAAATTTATCTATCCCCCGCCATAAATTCCTTTTTGTTATAACGGTTTTTGGGCCACGCCCTCACACGCTATAATGGTTTTTCTGTAATTTCGAATCCCCCGTCATTAAGACCGTTTTTTAACGGTTTTCCTTATACCGGTTATTCGTTATAACGGTTTTTCAGGTTGCTTTTTGCTAAACCGTTATAAAGGGAATTGACTGTACATGCATCCAATATTTCTCTTTATATAACCGTTCTTCTTTATAACAGGCAAAATTTACTGCTATATAGGGTGCTGTTAAAAAAAAGTCGACTGTTAACCGAATCGACTGTATTATTTATTTATGGAGACAACCGAGGACATGTGCAATAAAGGAAATTTAGACCATGAATATGCCAGGCTTGACTCTGGACTCAAATACATTTTGAGTTTAGTTTTTGGGAATTCGCGGCTTTCTTTAAAAATCTGTAATTCGTTAAAAAATTAATTATACGTTTAAATTAAATTCTACGTTTAAATTAATTATATTAATGCTTAAAAAGAGGATAATAGTAAATTTCAAAATGCATAATTGATTTCGAAGAGCACCATTGTCCGAATGTTCTAGGAAATTTGCAAACGCTTACTTTCCTTTCATTTCGGCCGGCTTTGAAAAAATCAGGTGCAATTTGCAGGTATCGAGCTACACTAAATATCCTTTTTTTCGGTTCATAAGTGACTAATAGAAACTCAGGAAAAGTGAAATTTGGAGCCGTATAATCTTTTTGAAATTTTGATTTTTGCACAATTTTAGAAGTTACAAGTCGCAAAATTGACTCATTTGTCAAAAAAAGGTATGGTACTCTATACAAACGCATAAAACGCATATTAAATATTTGTTTCGAAAATTAAGCGTCTTGTGGTTGTCTCAACCAAAATAAATTATTCTTAAACTATACATTGTGTTAAAATGAGTGAAATAAACGTAATCATAGAATATAAAGATAAATACAGGAGGAATGTCAAATTTAATTATGTTCGAAATCCGTTTGAATAGAGCGGACGTAAACCGGGACGCTCATCTGTCTTTCGCCGAACTCACCAAATGGATCAATAACGAAGTGAAGGAGCATTTCACCCGGGCGCTCAAGGACAATTTCGATTCCTTCTTCGGCATCGACAAAAACCCTCGGAATGGTGAGTGATTGAAGCAGAATTAACTCGGATATGGATGTACATACATAGCAATACAATTATAATTGTGACATAACAGATACACTGTAGCGAATTAAAAACTACATTTCAGAGTGAAATTTTGTCTGAAATGCAGCCGCGCGCTTCAAAATGTATTTCAAACCTGTTGCGTTTTTTGAACCTTTGCGAAAACTAAACAAAGCCATTTGCGATCCAAACCAAACAAGAGCCAGACTAACCCAGAATGATTTCATTTGGCATTATTGATACCATTATTCATAATGTTGTTACAGAGAAATGTCGTTATAAAGAGACTTGTTATAGAATGGTTGTTATATGGAACATTTAATATGTACACTACATATACGAAGGGCTGAAAAATAAAGTTGTTATATATAGTTAAAAGTTGTTATGTATGAGGAGAGTTGTTATACAGAGAGTCCACTGTAGAGAGGCTTACAATAGAGAGACTCCACTATATATAGGTACGATGTACGGTATTAATATTAAAATTAAAATTAATTTCGATTTAAACTCTAACGTATAGCTTCCACCTTTTGCCCATCGCCTTCCCCCGGCGGTGATTGTCCTGGATTTAAGCCTAGGATATATTTTTTATCATAAACGTCCCATAAATGTAGCTCTCAAAAGGAAATCGTCCCATTTCTCACACGTTTTTTTTTCTCACTGTCGTTATGTCACTAAATGTAAGAAAAAATTCACTTTGTCCCTCGTCCTTTATCCCCATCCTCTCTATTCTGTCCCAATAATACAGTTATTCCTTCGACAAAGGCAAAAACGACGTGATCCGCTCCCTATATGTGAGCGATAAATTCAAAGAAAAAAAAAATATTTGACTGGCGGAAGAGGAAATTTCTGGTGACTTTTCACATTGTAAAAAAAGTGAAATAAAAAATGTACACTGGTTTCAGTTAGGTCCATGCAATTTTTTGTATGCACATGCGTATATATTATATAGGTATACATACATATTACATATGAGCATGGAGGGCACTGAGGGGGCCAGAGAGCATGGGGATGACGAAGTCCTCAGGAGCTTTTGGAGACGCTCTTCTTTCAATGAGTCAAACGGATAGTTTGGCTTGAGTAATCTCCTCCACTTTATTTCCGCATTTTATTTAATCTATATGAGCCGGCCTCTTTATGGCGGCTTCCCTTCATTCTTTCTTTTCATTGCACAAAGTGTCTCTTTCTGCGTACTTTACTCCCTTGTCACCATTTCGCTCTTCTCTCTTTTGAACTCGCCTTTACTCTTCCCTTTCTTTCTCATGCTTTTTCTCTGCACTCTATTTCTCTCGACATTCCACTTCACGCCCTCCGTCTTGTTCCTTTCCATTTCTCTCTCTTCTCTCGCTTTCTCTCACCTTTTGTCTTCTCTCTCTCTCTTTCTCTCGTTCTCGCTCTTTTCAACATCTTCCTCCTTCTCACTCTTGCTTTTTTCTCCTTTCATCTTCTCGTTTTCTCTCTTTTACTTCTCTGCTTTCCTCGTCTCTCTTACTTTCTCTTTCTCGCTTTCTTTCTTGTTTCTTCGTCTCATTCATTCTCTCTCGATTTCTCTCTTGTTTCTTATTCTCCCTCGATTTCTCTCTTATTTCTTATTCTCTCTCGATTTCTCTCTTGTTTCTTATTCTCCCTCGATTTCTCTCTTGTTTCTTATTCTCTCTCGATTTTTCCCTTGTTTCTTCGTCTCTCTCGATTTCTCTCTTGTTTCTTCTTCTCCCTAGATTTCGCTCTTGTTTCTTATTGTCTCTCGATTTCTCTCTTGTTTCTTCGTCTTTCTCGACGTCTCTCGTGTTTCTTCGTCTCTCGTATTTCCTCTCTTTCTGATTCTCTCTCGATTTCTGTCTTGTTTCGTTGTCTCTCTTATTTTCTCTCTATCCGATTCTCTCTTGATTTCTCTCTTTCCGACTCTCTCTCGATTTCTTTCTGTCAGATTCTCTCTTGATTTCTCTCTTTCCGATTCTCTCTCGATTTCTTTCTGTTTGATTCTCTCTTGATTTTTCTCTTACTTTCTCTCAATTTCTTTTGTTTCCTCGTCTCTCCTATTTTCTCTCGATTTCTCTTTTGTTTCTTCGTCTTTCTTATATCCTCTCTCTTATTTTCCCGCTTTTTCTCTTCTTTCCTCGTCTCTCTCATCTCCCCTTTTTACTCTCGATGTCTCTCTCCTTTTTTTTCTCTCTGTCCTTCTGGCTCTCTCTCTCTCATTTTCTTTTATCTCGCTTTTTCTCGCCTTAGCTGTTCTCTCTCTTGCCTTCGCTCTTTCTCTCTTCTCTCTCTTTCTCGCTTTCTCTATTTTCCATGCCTGTACTCTCCTCTCTTTTTCTCGACTTTTCTCTTCCTGTTTCTCTCCTAATAAGTCGCCTTTCTCTCTCTCTCTCTCTCTCTCTCTCTCCCTCTCTCTATCTTCTGTCTCTACCTCACCTTTCCTCTTCTCTCTCTCTTTTCGCCGTCCATCTACTTCAACTACTTTCTCCAAATTCTCTCTGTTTCCCCCACCTTTTTTCTTCTCTCCTTGCAATTACTCGAGTCTCTCCGTATTCCTCTCTTGACAATTTACACTTCCTCCCATGTCAATCCTCTTCTTCCCCTGTTGTCTCCTCTCTCTTTCTCCCACGTTCTGTCCGTCTCCCTCAATCTTCGTCATATATCTTTGCCCGTTCATCCGTTGCCATTTCTTTACTCCTTTAGATGTATGTAATGCTAACGAAATCGCTCTCCTGTCTTGACTCCGTTCAAATGACCGGCGGCAAGAGTATACAGTTAGTCCCTTTCTATTATAGGGCATACATCTCGCATTATATTATAGAGCCAGGAGATGGAGAGAGAGAGAGAGAGAGAGAGAGAGAGAGAGAGAGAGACGGTCGTAAAGAGTGACAGTGGATAGAGGCTGTCAATTGTGAGCACTGTAATAAAGTAGTGCCATGTGAAAGGGTTACTTTTGACACTTTTGCCTCTCAATCCACTCCGTGGAACTCTTTCCGAAGGAAGGAAAGGCCCAGTGTCATATACCAAAATGTCTTAATGGGATCTGGGATGTATGTACATACGTTTATACGGTGAGAAGGCGGAAAGAGAATTTTTATTTTACTGTTTTTTTTTTCTCCGTCAAAGTTTTTTTTATGAATGAACATAACCTGCCAACGGTGAGGGCATGCGAGAGAGATGTGAATAAAGATTTATTTAAAAGCGAAGCCGTTAGTTTTTTCTTCCCAGTGTGATTCCACTTGGAGAGCTGCTTTCCTAATGGTTTTTTGCACGTTTTTGAAGATGTGCTAATAAGAAACGGTTCTTTGGCACCATCAAAGACTCCATGTCATAAATTCCCTGCAAGAACGGCGAATGGGAGGATTTTTTTGGGGGGGATGATATATTCTCATTCAATGAATGGACACAAAAAGGGTTGGGATGGGAAAACAAATTTAAAAAGAAAAAAATGTCGGTGACCCTTTATGTAGTCAGTAAATATTATAAAAATTTACTGTAGGAAAAGTGTTAATTATATTTATTTTTATATTATTAAAATTAGAAATAAAATATTTGTTTGCTGACAAGTTTAACTCAAAGGGATTGCAGCGAGAGATTTTTAAAAAGGCAATTTTGTATGGGAATATACAGGAAGAGTGGAATGGGCCGAGTACTTGACCTATCACATGAATAAGATGGGCTTCAAGGACATGGAGGTCACGCCGGAGGTCGTGAGGAGCAAGGATAAGTTCAAGCTCCTTCCCAAACACATCAAAGGTATCCTGACTTTTCAATCAAATATTACTGTATAATATTAATTAAATATTAAATTAGTGCTAATTATTTCATTCACAAAGTATTTCTCACAGGCGAAAGAATCTAAGTGTTTTAATAAGATTTGATGCATTAATTTTTACATGAAAAGTATGATTCATAAAGATTCAAATTCATTGTTAAATGAAATTTATTGTGATTCGTAAATGTTTTTATTACAAAAAACAGTTTAAAAGTTGGATTAATCTTGCATTGACATGAAATTTATTATGATTAATAATGATTTTTTTCATCTACAAAATATCAATTTTATCATCCACACCTAATATCAATATGAATAATGATTAATAATAAATTTTTACAATTATGATATTTAATATGATCTGTATGGCTTTTTAAATCTATGAAATTTAATATGACTACTAATAAATTTTTTACGTCCACGAAATTCAGTATAATTAATATTATGAAAGGTTTGATTAATAATTTTGTATATGAGTTCAAGTACTATTAATAGTAAACATTTCCCTGAAATTGAGTTTGAATAATCATACATTTTTACATGGATTAAATATAATTAATAATAAAATATTGTAGCGATTAACAGATTCAATTATTATTACATAATAATAAGAAACAAATTTTTATATGGAATTAAGTATTAATTACAATAATTTGAAAAAAAAAATGTATGAACAAAACCTAAAGGTTAAAATGGAATTAAATACGATTAATAATTGTACTCAATATATCTCTGTTCCAGTGGAAATTGCAGCATTGGAGGCGCGCTGGTCGGAGACGGCGAGCAATGACCCCGATTTTCTCACGGTGGACGAATTCCTGGCCTTCACCCATCCGGAAGCATCTCCCACGAAGCTTCTGAGCAGTGTCCAGGACACTTTTAACACCTTCGGTATGCATGTGGCTTATATCGTCTATAATTATTATTATAGACGATATTATCTTAAAATTAATTTAATAAAATAAATAATATTACATGTAATTTTAACATAACATTCATAATAAAGCCTACCAAATGAGTATTTTTATGACCTACAAATTCAATAATTATTATTTTTTTATTAAAGACTTGGACGGGGATGGAACAATTAGCCAAGCCGAGTTTGACACGACCTACGCCGAGGCGGAGGGCGTGGACAATGTGTACAAAGAGGACTTACACCTCATTGATGCCGACGGCAATCATCAAATCAGTCGAGTGGAACTCATGGTAAAAAAATTCAGTTTTTATTCATTTTAATTCATTAATTTTGTTAATTTTATTCATTTTAATTCATTAATTTTGTTAATTTTATTCATTTTGATTCATTAATTTTGTTAATTTTATTCATTTTAATTCATTAATTTTGTTAATTTTATTCATTTTGATTCATTAATTTT
>JAQGBT010006480.1:0-12405 GCA_034698585.1 Disparrhopalites patrizii | reverse complement strand
CCACATGTCCTCACCAGATCTGACTGAAAATTTTTCCACACTTACTGCTCCTTGGGTAACTACCAAATTTTGTAAAACCTTTGTGCCAGTTGGACCCACAGCTTGAGACAAAATTTTTTAAAAATGTACTAGAGCGGGTACCGTTATTATACCAAATTTCTTATGGGATTTAGCATGGCAAAAATTTCCATTTTCCATTTCCATTTAGATTTTCCACAGTCACTGCCAATGCTCACAACGTATTTTTATGTAACTCTGAAGCCGTTGACAGCCTTGGCCAATGTTTGTAAAAGCCCCTAAGAAAAGAATTTGTTTGTTTACAGATTACTTGCGACATAGTAGCGCTAAAATACTACAATAATCACCACAGGTGTGACTTTATCTACTTGGGGAAAAAGAATAAAGTTGGCGGTGTGACAGTCGTTCGCTTCTCAGAATGGGAAGCTGGCAACGTGCTCAAATTTTGTGAAAAGATTATCATCGAAATTAGAGAGCGTCAAGCTAAGCGGTCTGAAGAGTCACTGTCGATTTTTGCTCAAAATCCCCAACGAGCAAACGACACTTTATTTCAAGGGGAAGAAAGATGTAAATTTTGGAATTTGTCCGACTTTTCAACCACTTCGGTCCGCATACGCGTAATATTTAACAGCGTTAAGGGGCAATATGAATTCATTTTTAATTCCCCATGTGGGCCGGAGATTAGCAAAAAAATGAAGGGTGCGTAAATGAAGGGTATTACTAATATAAATATGTATGTTTTACTATAATCAATATTTTTTAGGGTGGCTTGGGCCTACGCTTTATTTTGGACAAGAAGATGTGTCCATGCTGGACGCCTATCTCAGCCAGGTCTTGAGTGAGGAGGCTGAGTAGCCCCTCGACCCCCTTTCTTAAAGTCACTAGACCATGACGTATTACTATATTATGCAATTATATTATTATTATCCATGTGCAGTTCATGTGAAAAGCCTCACCGTAAAACCGTTCTGCTATAATAATACACTTATTAAGATATTTAGTTTCGGAGGCCATCAGCATCAGCATTTATCGTAAATATTGTAACACTTACAGAGATAACTCCAGTACGGAAATGACGTTTGACCAATTAGTCGTGGTACAGAGACTTCATGCGATAGTTACTTCAAATTGTCACCATTGGTAATTACTTCCAATTGTTATCTTTGATTGTTACTCTTCATTGCGACTTTCAATTGTTACTGCTGATTGCGACTTCCAATTGTTACTTTTGATTGCGACTTCCAATTGTTACTCTTGATTGCGACATCCTCCAGTTGTTACCCACAGTTGCGACCATATGTTGTGATCGTAAGTGCGGGAAAGAAAATTCCACGATTGTACAAGTGACCCATCCCGTAATCCCAACGTTTGGGTGGTACGGGATTACGGATTAAATCTCCGCTATGGTTTTAACGGGATTACGGATTATCCTGCCGTAAAAACTAATCCGGGATTTTATACTGGATTATGTAATCCGTAATCCAAATCCGTAATCCCGTGATTTTAATCCCGGATTGTCAATGCCTTGCATATAACATAAAAACCCTTTTTGTCCTTCCCTTCAGGGTTGTTATAGGGAGAGTCCACTGTACTTCTGATTTCTGAAATTGAGAAATTCTGGAGCGAGCACTGATATTGATGGCTAAATCCTGCTCCCTTTTGGTCAGTATGGGCTTTTTTAAATCATATGGACTCTTGCCGTCTTGCCTCTTGTTGATACACAAGGAGCAGCTCCTGGCCAGGCCTCAAGGCCTGATTATGGGAGACCGCCTTCGCCGCCTTGCATAATAAACCGCCACTTCCAAATGCCAGTGACCTCAGGATTTGTTGTTACAATTTGTAGTGTGCTATAGTGCTATTAAATTACTAATAATGCCACTAGTTACGCCTTCTAGCAGGTGTCAGTGTGTCAGTTCTTTAAATTACAGAAGCATTCTTTACAACTTACAACATTACCAACAGTGACCTTATTTAAAAGCTATTAACTGTCATTATAAATAATTTGCTATACAGAGTACCTATTCAGGTCAGTACTGAGACTTTAAAATAAATCTGGCGTCACTTTTGTTTTTGTTGTCCCTGGCATTTATTCCTGGAAAGAGCACTTATAGTGCACTGCAACCAAATCTCGCCTCAAGCCAACTGTCCCGACATGTTTACTTTTAGATGTTTTTCAAATGATTCAAAATAAGACGAAAGCTGTGTAGACGTGTAGATAAAACTGTAAAAGCTGCCGAGAGAACTCACACAGGTTGAACAATTAAAAATCTAATTATATCGCACATGTCGTGCACACGGCGTACATTCGTCATTCCAAAATTTAGTATACTCAACTCAACATCATTTGTAATTGTGATCAAATCTGTCTGCACGTGCCTTTGTTTACAAAATCAATGATTGCCGGGTTGTTGGCACACGTTGTTTTTCTGCTGCATAAATAATAAATACCCGTCAAGAATTTTTTCCTGCACGTTGGGATCAAGTGCGAAGTTATCATTTCATTTGCTGTAACTATATATCCGCACTGGAGTTCATATTTTGTTATTATTATTGGAATATTTTGCAGATGACTATTGTAATTTGACATTGGGACTGAGACCATATTTGACTGTAACGTCCCACTTGATCAGCCTTCCGTGAAGATCTGCTTAGTTTGCTTTTGTATTGAAGTGTACATCATGGCAGGTTCGTATCATTTGTTGAACAACTACACGTTAATTATTTACATATAACTACTAAATACAAATACGGTTTAAACCATGGTTGTCATTTTATTGATGTTATTGCGTATATAGCGCAAACAAACGCTACTAATACGTAAACAACATATGAATTGTATGATGTTAGGGTAAGAGATCGGGTTGAAGGCTGTGATGATTTCCTTTTATTTCTCTTGATATTGATTTTCCCTTACTTAAATGGTAACCGAGGTCGTGAAAACCGACAATGTCTAAATGATTCGGCAGAGGACATAAGTTTGAGCTTGAGTAGGTCTAAAAGGAGTCTAAAAATGTCTACGGCTAAAAACGTTGTCGGTTAAATTCAGCGAATCAGTATTAAATTTATCAGTAGAACAAATATATATCTACTCGAAGTAAAACAAAATTGTACCAAATTTATTGTAAAGCCAAAAGGTATTACCAGTCACAATACAAATAGTTTCCTTTTATGTTGTCGTTTTATGGATGTTTGTTATATGTATAACAATATAACACACACAAACTCACACTGTCGCATGATTTTGATGCGTACACGCATAGTATATGAATTGTATGATTTTATGAAAAGAGATACGGTTGAAGCCTATGATGCTTTTATTTTATTTTTCCTGCCTTTGTTTTTCAATTACATAGATGATGATCGAGGTCGCCAAGACCGAAAGCGTCCCTATGATTCGGGAGATGACAGAAGCCGGAGTAGTAAGTCATATCGACCCCGTGATGATAGAAGTCATGGTAGGGGTCACAGGCGGGATTCCAGGGACCAACCTTACCATCCAGATGATAGGGGAGAAGAGGTAGTACGAATTCGAAGAGACCGTGGACCAGAAGCAGCCGCAGGGTTCCCATCTAATGGAAGCTTCAATGAGTCCTCACAAAGGTCATCTAGTGTCAGCCACTTGCCAAGAGACCAGGACAGATCTAGAAGTCGAAATACTTCAGCCGATGGTTGGAGAGACCGTCAGGCGGGTTCGCGCAGAGGTGATCATCCTCCTGAAGAATATGCATCCTCTCCGCGAAACAACAATGGGGATCTACGAAGAAGTAGCTCATTCACGTCACCTGGTTCTTTTGGAGACCGCAGACGTTCCTTTGGAGAACCGCCTGAATCAGCACCAAGTCCTTCGCATGCTCGCCGAGGTGATCATTCTGGAGACCGCAGAAGTTCCTTTGGAGAACCGCCCGAATCAGCACAAAGTCTTTCGTATGCTCGCCGAGGTGATCATTCTGGAGACCGCAGACGTTCCTTTGGAGAACCGCCTGAATCAGCACCAAGTCCTTCGCATGCTCGCCGAGGTGATCATTCTGGAGACCGCAGAAGTTCTTTTGGAGAACCGCCCGAATCAGCAGAAAGTCCTTCTTATACTCGCCGAGGTGAACATTTGGGGTCACTTTCTGGGGAAAATGGAAATCAGTTTACTGGGATGTCACCTTCGTCTTCTCGTAGCAGCGATTCTATTCATCATGTAAGAGACGGGCCTATTTCGCAGGAAGAAGGGTTTCCAGCTCCGCCAACAAATACTTGGGGTCAAAGACGGACGCAAGATGGTCGTGATTTGCAATCTAGACTTGCCACTCTAGCTTCGACCACGATAGATGCCGGTCCACCTCCTCCTCAAACCGGAGAAAGACGTGGAGGCGTAGACAGGGAAGGTCGACGAGGTCAGCGTGAACGCCCGCCAAGACCCTCAGATGCAGAACAAGCGGATTATGTTTGCACGCGTCCGCAAGGGCTACAGAAACAGGCAGTGCCTGGAAGCATTAATTTCAAATACGTGGAGTTGGTTGCAAATTTCTTTAGAGTTGTTTCTTTAGGACCTAACCAGTGCCACGCCGTTTATCACTACCACGTGGATTTCGAGCCACCACTTGAGCGAACCTTTGAAAAGCGCATGATTTTTAGGTCGCATGCAAGTAAAATTCATGGTTGGAATATCTTTGATGGAAGTGCATTATATACTGCCAGCTTGTTGCCACCTCAGGTGAGTCAAAAACTAAATCTCTTATCCATACATCAATATTATTTACTTGTTAGTTTTGGTACTGCCTGCACAACGCCTGTAGAATTAATTTTGATTTTTGATTTTTTACAATCAACATAGCTCATGGAATTTTTGGGGGAAACAAGCGAGAAGAAGTTTCATGTGAAGATTAAACTGGTTAATGAAGTTATGGCGGCGGATCCTGTGCGATTTCAAATTAACAACACCGTCGTTCGTTCCTGCATGGAGAAGCTGGGTTTACGACTGATGGGTCGTCATTACTATGACGATTCCAGCGCTGTCCGTTACGATGATGTGCGACTCCAAATATGGCCAGGCTTCAAAACGTCCATGCGACAGCACGAGGACAGTCTGCTATTGTGTGTTGAGATGACCAACAAAGTCTTAAGGATGGAAACAGCGTTGGATATCATCTACACCCACAGAGGAGACAGAGAAAAAATAAAAAACGAGCTCCTTGGATGCATCGTTATGACTAATTACAACAAGCGAACCTACAGAATTGATGACATTAATTGGGATGAAGCACCAGATACTCCTTTTAATACGCAGCAGGGTAGAGCCATTACTTTTGCTGAATATCTTCGTGAGCAGTATAATATACAATTGCAGAAAGCTCAGCAGCCCATCTTATATTCCCGTGTGAAGAAAAAGGACCTGAGAAAGGGGATGTGCAAAAATATTGGCCTTGTTCCCGAGTTATGCCAAATGACGGGACTGAAAGATGATCATAGGAAAAATTTTAATTTAATGAAAAGATTGAATGAGCAGTTGCAAATGGAACCCACTAAGCGTGTTCAAAATATCAGTCGGTTTTACGACCTTATGAAGCAACAGCAGGTGATGCAGAAGGTTCTAGAACCGGCGGGACTTAAGCTAGATAGCCGTTTAGTTAATGTCAAAGGACATTGTTTCCCCCCGGAAACTATCAGTTTTGCCGGTCGTACTGTTACTCCACAGAAGGATCGCTATGATTGGTCGGGAGATTTAGTGAGTAAGTAATATTTTATTAGCCTATTTTCCTGTTCCTGATGTGATGATATCACAGTGACGTGTGACATGCTATTTAGAGTAATTGTTTGACATATAGGAATGGTCCAAAATGGTCGGAAACAGTTTGAGTTGAAAGTGTCTTGAAAGTGACTGAATTTTCATTCACATTTGAAAATGTGACGAAAATTATCCGATATATTTTGTTTCGCTATGTTTTAAAACAAATTGTAAAAAAATCGGCCAATCCGTTGAGCCAGGAGATGCGAAACGGATTTCCGTTGTATGTTCGCCAGTTTCGCCGGTTTAGCACGCTTTGGCGAAAAACCTGCCATTCAGTCATCTTAGGGGTCCCTGGCCATGCAAATAAAACCACTTTCAACTGAATCCGTTTTTGACTGTTTTTCTATTACTGAAATTCTTATACGGACGGGTGGTTTTGAAATACGTTTCGCCGATTCCGACTCAATGGATGGACGGATTTTGATGCGTTTTTTTTAAATTGTAGGTAATGGATGTCTCTAGAATGGTTTTTCTCGGATTTTGAGTTTTCCAATTTTTCCGCCAACAATTTGAAAAAAACGATTTTTAATTTCACATTTCCCGCCATAGTAGGTTCAAAAATGTGAATTTCAAAATTCAGAGAAAAATGGTCCTAGAGATTTGGTTTCTCTATGTTTAACAAAAAACTGCACTAAAATCGGCCAATCCGTTGAGTCAGGAAGTGCATAATGAATTTTGCACCTTCTTTCGCCAGTTTCGCCGGTTTTGCCCGCGTTGGCGAAAAACACACAATGTAGCATATCTTAGGTGTCCCTACCCTTGAGAATGAGAGCACTTTCAACTCAATCTGTTTCCGACCATTTTAGACCATTCCTATATTTCAAACATTTACTCTTAACTATTTATTATCTGGCATACCTGTACCTGTACCTATACATTAATACATTACGCTTCTGCGTACCGATATGCACTTGCTTCTACAAATGCTCGAATACCATCATATTAAGATACTGAATTATTTACCAACAGGGAACCACATGTTCAAAACTGTTGAGCTGAAAAACTGGGCAGTTATTGCAACACAGTCACTACCAAGTTATGAGACTTTCATCAAGCTTATAATTGATGGTGCAGGCGGGATGAACTTTCACGTAAGGAGACCTCGCACGACGTAAGTTGTTCCGTTTAGCTTCAAGATATTTACATGACCGATCTTGTTATCAAAAGTTGACATTTTCCCATTTCATAAATCTCCTTGTTCAATCGTGTTAGCATTGTAATTTCACTGTTTACCTGTTATCATTTTCCAAATAGAAAAGAAGTACGTCGGGGGCGCGACCAGCAGCTACGGAGCTATATGAATTGCATTGAGGAATTGATGAACACTGAAAGGGATCTTCAAATGGTCATGTGCATACTCCCATCTCCAGATGAGACCTTGTACGGGGAAATAAAGCGGAAATGCTACTTGGACTATGGAAGTGAGCACAATTTCTGTATTTAACCTCATGGTTTCAATTTTCAATTAAGCGGGCACTTTAACTGGATATTGTGGATGTGGAGAATCATCAGTTTAAATCTTGAATATTTTTAACAAAATTGCAATGTATTGTGTATGTTTCTTGCAGTACCTTCGCAATGTGTTTTGCAGAAAAACGCAATGGCTCCACCCAACAAACAACATGTACAAAGAGGGGTAGCAGCGAAACTAGCCATTCAAATGAATACAAAACTAGGTGGAGTTCCTTGGAAAGTTCCAATACCAATGAAGGTGAGAAAACGAATAATCTATGTCACCTCAAAATGTCGTATACACAATCTTAAAGTCTTAAAATATCGTATACACAAACATAAAATGTGTCTTTAATGTCTGATTGCATTCTTTTTTTTAAACATCTTATAGGGTCTGATGGTAATCGGATTTAATATATCTTCAGCATTAGGAAGCCAGCGAAGTCGATCTACTTCCGGGGCCCTGGTTGCCAGCTTGACAGATGACCAAACCAAATTTTATAGCTGCATTCTTGATCACGAAGGAGGTCAGTTTTTGTCATCTCAGCTAGCAGCCAAAGTGGTTCAAGCCGTCCACGTGTACAAAGATGAAAACAAAAATCTTCCTACTCGGATATTATTTTACCGCGACGGTGTTGGAGAGGGACAACTCCAAACGGTTGTATCCAGTGAAGTTAATGAAATCAAGGTATGCATCAGTATGAAGATGAAATTCGAGAAATTTTAGAACTATATCAATCGTTTGCAATATGAAACAAGCAACGTAGCTAGAGTTGTGAATAGCAAATACAGCGGATTATCCATATATTACGCGTCTATTTATGAGTATTTACTTCGTATTTACACTAAATGTAAGCTCGAGTTGTTAGAAACAATTGCATTTTGCTCTCGCCTTGACTTTCACTAACCTCTCGTTGATTTTTACGTGTGTGCAGCAAACCCTAAAGGATAATATATATCGGGATGCGGAACTGAAATTCGGCTTTATCGTCGTGAACAAGCGGGTTAACACTAAATTCTTCCATCCATTGTCCGGAAGATTTCAAAATCCTGAGCCAGGAACAGTCGTGGACGACGTTGTTACCCTTCCTGAAAGGTTCAATTCTTTTCCGTTTACGTTTCTTTAGCCGTGCATGTGGCTTTGATAACTTTCAAGTCTCATATTTTTACTTTTTACATTTCCTCTTTTCAGGTACGACTTCTACCTGATTTCAGCCAAAGGCACAGGGCAAGGAACGATTAGTCCGACGTCATACAACGTCATCAACGACACCATGGGACTGTCACCTGTCCAAGTTCAACTTCTCACACACAAACTCTGTCATCTTTACTTCAACTGGTCATCTACGGTCAGTGTCCCAGCTGTTTGTCAATATGCTCACAAGTTGGCATTCCTTCAAAACTTGATGACCAAGTGCAGGCGTGGGGACGGGGCGGTCCAGCAACCCAAAGGAAGTCTCTGCACGACATTGTTTTACTTATAAACGTCCACTTGTAATCATGTGTTATTCGTCAATGTTGTATACAAAAAACAATACTTACAACTCTAAAAATACGGCACAGAACTGTGTTGAAGAAAACAGACTATTCAATAATACAATTTAGTTATTTTTAAGAATTTTAAATGCTAAGATTTGTATTTTAACGATTTACGATCTATGTAAACTGCTTGTATCATTACTGCGTATCAGTGATCGTGTTTTTGTGTCGGCATTGCTCAAGACAACTATCGAACTTTTTATTGTGCAAGATATTCGTAAACCGGCTTTTCTTAAGCTTAAAATTGCTACTTGTTTTATGTCCAGAGTCCAGGGCAAGTGTATCATGAGCTGGGTACGTGGTGACAAATATATTGTAATTCATAGCTATAAGGAATGCAGGCAGCAATATTATTGACAATAATAATGGCTAATAATGATATAAGTACCTAATTTTGATAAAAAGTAAAAAGTACCTCTAGTATGTAGTATGTAATGTACGTGACGCCGATGGTCGGCAAAAACCATCTTAGCATATAACAATATACCTATAAATGCGTTAAAAATACTAAATCAAAATATCTAATACTCCAACAATCGGCTGTACGCCATCTGTTATAGGGGTTTTAGGGTTGTGTGCCATAAATACGCTTTTTACCTTTAACAACACGGTTATGAAAGCGCTTATCGTTTTGACGAACCTCGGATTGTGCTTCCATTTGCAAGAAGGCTCCGCTTGTGTTTTGATGTTTAGATTGTTGATAGATAGCGCGGTTTTCCGTTAATAATACTATTTCGATTAATGTTGGAATTATATACGTATGTTTTATGTGTTCATGTTAATCTTTATTTATAAGTTTGTGGATGTGTTCTTTTGTGGAATTTGATTATATCTGAGGTGACGTTTAAATTGTTTTTTATTTATTTATTCCGGGGATCATTATTAAAGAGTGGATTATATCCGTATACACGTGGACGGATATATACCGTTCTTCCGATTTTAGATGCAGATTGTATCAGATTAGGTGTGGATTGTGTCACATTAGGTGTGGATTTTGCTAGATTAGGTGTAGATTAAGAATTTCGTTGGATTTGTAATTTGTCTATGATTAGCCCTGGATTGTCCCTGACTGATTAGTCGCCGATTATGCCCTTGGTTAATCGAGCATTATGTATGTTATGTACATACATTATTCCATTAGATCTGTGTTATTTCTTGAATTAGGTGGGGGATCTCTATTTAATTAGGCCGGGTTTCTCTCTTTAAGTGCCATTTCATTTTAGGAGTATTGAGTTGTCTTTTAATATTGTAATTAATAATTATAACTTATAACAAGTGCAAAAACCGTGTCACTGTCTTCCGTTTGTGTTAAATGTTAACTATGGCCATGTGTTTATTTATACCAATGAAATTGGCGGGGAATGTTAGCATGAAGTCAAGCATGTGCAGAGGTATAGATAACAATTAATTACTGTCCGTGACGGTCAACAGTTTTATGTTTTGTTTTATGATAATTTATATTATTATTGACATTTTGGGTTATTTGGTTGGTTAGTAATCATTGGTATTTATTAGTAATTATTTATGTGTATAATACATAATATAAATACATTAAATGACGTTAATAATGCGTGCATGTGCAGATGTGCATCTCTAATCGTGGCACTTTTTGTTATACTTTTATAAATTAAAATAATGAGCCAAAAGCTGGATCGTTGTTGGGAGTTAATGGACCAGAATTCGTGGTTATTTGCACAATTATTTTAGGCACATTTTGCTAGCACATATGAAGGTTATAGAAGCAAAAGGAGTTAAGTCCACATCATCACAGCAGCAGCAAAAAACAGTTTCAGATATAACCATATGCGAAATTCAGAGAATATTTTTTTCCTTGAACTAAGTGCTTGTATACCATGGTTGAGTCTGTATGTATTTGCTCCAAAATCTATGTCCCATATTTTTCAAATTACGACGGATTTTTATCATGCAAAATGAATGACTTAACTCCTTTTGCACCTGAAAACTCATATTTTTGAGATTTTTTGTAGAATCAAACTGAACTACGGTAACATGGTAGCGTCTTGACCACATTCACTTGCCAGCATAATAATTTCCCCATAAATCACCTACAATTTTTTAAAAATATTAAACATTTAATTTTGCTTCGAAACGTTCTTTGGGCAAATCCTTATGGAAAAACACGTTAAATTTTAGTGACCACGAGGTCCCCCCTATGTAATTTTTTCAAATCTCTACAAATTATAGATTCTCATTTTTGCGTGTAGATACGTAGTTTCATGAGAAAATAAGTTAGACGGCAATTATATAATTATATAATAAGGCGACTAGTCGCCTCACAGTAAAGGAATTCCGTCTCCACAAACAAAATGTGAATCTGAAATATTTGAAAACATGCAAAAGGGGGCCCCATGGTCACTAAATTTTAACACGGGTTTTCCCATAAGGATTTGCCAAAAACGTTTTGGAGCAAAATTTAATTTTCAATATTTTTTGAAAATAGCAAAACGGGATTTACGAGAATATTATTATGATGGCAAGGGAAAGCACTCAAGGCGCTACCATAATATCGAAGAATTGGTTGATTACATAAGCGGAATTTGATGGAATTGGACTTAACCCCTTTTGCTTCCGAATCAACGGTGGACTTAGCTAAATCCTTTTGCATCTGAATCATTTTTGCTTACCGATTTTTTTCATTTTTGAATGCCCGATTGAAAAACCGAAAATGACCAAGGATTGGTCTAGTCACAGACACGTTTTTTCCGGAAAAACCCTGATTTTGGAAATTGTGGACTTAACTCCTTTTGCTTCCAAACAATTCATGTCTTTGAAACAGTTTGAATTGACAGTTGGAAATTGCTGTAGCCTTTATTAATAGTATACAAAACCAGTGATAAAAAAATCCTCTGTATCTTATATAAAGAGTCACAGTCAGAGGAGAGTGGCCGTGTCACTCTGACTTGTGAGGGGATGCAAGGTGACGCTGGGCTGGATGGACAGCTGGAGTGCAGACGCAGACGCAGACACGGATTGGGAGTCCTCGAATGTGGATTTGCGGAGCTCCAGCTCCTCCCTCTGGATTTGGTGGTAGAAGGCAAAGGAGCACAGGGAGAGGTAGGTGAGGAGGAGGCAGAGCAAAATCGTGTAGAAGGAGATTTCCCCCAGGCGGAGCTGGACATCCAGCTCCGATATGGAGGCCCAGCCTGGTTGGGAGATGATGTGGCCCTCCAGCGACACCGCGCACATGTCCAGGATCAGCTTCCACAAAATTAAAATGGAACTGGCCAAGGCTCCCGTCGCCACGCGCTGAAATCCACACATTCCCCCATTAATTCACCCATCAAGTCTTTTTCAAGGTTATACAAATCATAGAAATCACATTACAGTCGATTCTCTCTATAAAGGGCCTCTCTATAACGGTTTTCGCACTACAGTCGACCGTCACTATAACAGCATCCTATCTGCGCATGAAATTGTTAATATTTTTTTTTTTACAGTGGAGTCTCGTTATAACAACTCTCTATAAAACAGTTTAGAGTCGAACCTCTCTATAACGGGCTTCCTTATAGCGGTTTCCTCTCTATACAGTCGACTCTCGCTATAACAGCACCCTGTAAAGCATCAAATTTCGCTTGTTATAGCGAAAAACTGTTATAGAG
>JAQGBT010006479.1:0-12415 GCA_034698585.1 Disparrhopalites patrizii | reverse complement strand
TCTTGCCTTCATTCTCTCTCTTTTTGTCTCTTTCTTCAATTCTCTCTCTCTTTGCCTCTTGCCTTCATTTTCTCTCTCGCTTTGCCTCTTGCCTTCATTCTCTCTCTTTTTGTCTCTTTCTTCAATTCTCTCTCTCTTTGCCTCTTGCCTTCATTTTCTCTCTTTTTGTCTCTCTCTTCAATTGTCCCTCTCTTTGTCTCCTGCCTTAATTATCTCATTACCGCTTTCCTTCTCCATTCTCTCTCTCTCTCCCTGGCGCTTTCATTCTCCAGCTTCTCTCTCCCATTTCCTCTGTTTGAACTCTTTCTCTGTCCATCTGTACCTCATTGTCTATGTCTACATGTTCGCCCTCAGCAGACTCAGTGTCCTCCCGACACCCGCTTTTAGAATGAACAGAGATTTCATCAACTACCTTGATTCACTCCCTCCCTTCTCCATGTCTCTAGTATATTCCTGGATTGTGACGGGTCTGGCCTTATCAGCTGGGCCTCACACCCAACTGACAAAAGAAATCATCTTTGGAAGAGATTTCCCCCCTGCCATTCCCCTTCCCCTTCCACATCCTCTGTGACATGGCCGTGGTAGTTGCTACTCATCTATTCATTTTATCTTTTGCTCTCTACCCCTTTCCCGGCCAGATTGGCCCGTTTTAACTACAGCTACTTCCTCTGATGCTCTTCTTCCTCATTCCTCTCTCCTCATCTCTCTCTCCCTCCCTCCCGTTTTCTGCCCAGTCCGTCTTCCTTTATTACCTCCGGCGGGAGTGGAGGTTAACATCTTGTTATGAAGACTCACGAGAGGGAAAGTGCATCACATTGTCTGGGAAATGTGTGTACCTCTCGCGTCGTTGCATTTCCTTAACGACACGTTTCTCTCTTTTCCCTCTCTCTCTCTCTCTCTTTCTGCTCTCTTTCTGTCTCTCTCTGTCTTCCTGCTGCTACCCTTCGCTTCAACCCATTATGTCCCACCACCCGCCATCCCTTTACATCTCCGTCCCTTCTCCAAAAAATGTATGACATTATATAGACTGCCATCCATATAGAGATACATTTTTTGTTATAAAAAAAAGGGTAAAAAGCTGAGGGTGCTGCCTAATGACCCGATAGTTAAAAGGAATTTTCTAGTACTAAATCCTCCACCATTTCCTCTATTTTCCCTCAAATCTTGTCCCTTGGATATTGGTTGAGGAAGCCATTTTTTCTTTGTTCAGCTACTTTTTTTTCTTAGGAAAAAGAGCTCCAAGAAACATGGGATGGATTGTAAAAAGGAAAGGCTCTTTCTTAAACGGGTAGTAAAGGAAATTATACGTGGAGGACATGAGAACTGTGAGGGAGGGGGGAAACATTCCTTGCTTTCCTCCCTCAAATTCGTGGTTTAACATTGGGGAGAAATTCCCTTGGAATACATTTTCTTTCTCTCTCTCTCTTTGGGGCTCTTCTCAGATCATCAGCATGAGAATAAAAAAAAAAGTGGTGGAGAGAGAGCCAAGATTTGACTTGTGGGGTGGAAGCCACGTAGGGACAGTTCTTCTTCGTCCTTTTTTTTTGAATGATGATTCTCCTCTGGGGTGACTTATGACAGGAAGAGGAGAAATGGGAAAAGAGAGAGATGTAGTTGATCTCTCTTTTCACGTCTCACCACAGACAGGAGTTCAAAATGTGCTTGCAGTGTAATGGAGAAGAACACTTTTTGGATTCATTTTTCCCACTCTTTCTCTCACATTGCTAACGCTTCAATTCCCTCCATTTTTTTCAACTTTTCAAGATACTCTTTCTTATAGATTTCTTCTTAAAACTTCCCATTTATTCATCCTTATTTTCTTTCTCTTTCTTTTCTTTTCTCCATTTTGTCTTTCTCCATATCTTACTCTTCATTTTCTTGTCTTTATCCATATTGTACTCTCCATTTTCTTTTCTTCATCTATATTTTACTCTTCATTTTTTGGCTTTGTCTATATTTTACTATTCTTTTTTTCGTCTTTCACTATATTTAGATCTTTCATTCTTGTGTTTATTTATTTATCTCCTATTGTTATTTCTTTGTCTGTCGTTCTATTTTCATGCTTTCTTGCCATTTTTCTCTTTCTTTTTCTGTCTTTCTATTTTCTTGGTTTTTTGCCATTTTTCTCTTTCTTTTTCTGTCTTTCTATTTTCTTGGTTTTTTGCCATTTTTCTCTTTCTTTTTCTGTATTTCTATTTTCTTTGTTTTTTGCCATTTTTCTCTTTCTTTTTCTGTATTTCTATTTTTTTGGTTTCTTATCATTTTTTCTTTCTTTTTCAGTATTTCTATTTTCTTGGTTTCTTGGCATTTTTTCTTTCTTTTTCTGTCTTTCTATTTTATAGCTTTATTGCCATTTTTCATTTTTCTCTTTCTCTTCCTGCCTTTCTTTTTATGCGTTCTCTTTTTTTTAGCTTATTGTCTGCATTTCCGCCTTTTTTCTCCTGGTTTTCTCTTTTCTCTCTCTATTTTTTTTCCTTTTCTCCTTTTTTAATTTTTAAAATTTTCTTTCGACTTTCTTTTTGCCCTTGCTTTCTCTCTTGTCTCTTTTTTAATTTTTAAAATTTTCTCTCGACTTTCTTTTTGCCCTTGCTTTCCCTCTTGTCTCTTTTTTCCCGTCGTTTACTCTCTGCTTTCATTCCTCTTTCTTTCTCTTGATCTATATTTTCTATTTTTCTCTCTGCTTTCATTCCACTTTCTTTCTCTTGATATATATTTTCTGTTTCTCTCTGCTTTCCTTTCTCTTTTTTATAGTTTTTTTTGGCTCTTTCCCTTTTTCTCTATTTGATCAATTCTTAGTATCTGCTAATATTTCAACCACTGCTTTCTCCTTATGCCCTTCAACAAATTTGCTATTTTTGCTCCTTCTAGGTTTTCCTTTGTGCTTTCCTTTATTCTTCTCCTCACCCTACTTGTCTCTTTCTTGTACTTTCACCTTTCACCATATATCCGCTGTATGTTCCCTTTCTCACAGTGCTCCGTTTAAAATGTAGAAAAATAGGCGGAGACAGAATAACTGGGGAATCGATCAAAGTCCCTTCAAAATTCTGCCCCTGCACTGCTATCGAAAAATAAATGGGGAAGAGATACTAAAGAAAAATATATGACTTTCCCTCCCTTATGTTTGAGAAAAAAATTAAATGACGGAAAGTAAGGGAGGATTGAGTGAGAGAGAAAGAGAAAAGGGAGAAGAGAGATAGAAGGGAAAAACTACACAATTTGCTGGGTCATTTTCTACTCGTGAAGAGAATAACAAGTTTTTTCCATGAGCAGGCACGTCAGGCCTGGGAAAAAAGTTTTTTTTCCGGAAGAGGAAAGGAATGAGAGAAAAAGGAGAAAAAGTCATTTTAAAGCTTATATATGTTACACAGTCATAATAAGACAAGTGTAGATCACGGAAATACCTTGTCTTTCCTTTCTCAAAAGACATAAGGAGGAGAGAGAAACAATTCCAAGACCTTCAATCCACCACAACGACCAGGATATATTTGTTGGAGCAAGAGTCGAGGAATTTTTTTTCCTTTTTTTTTTTTGGTCCAAATAATCTTCAAAAAGATGTGTGTGTAAGAGGAAATAGAAGAGTCGGAGGAGGAGGAAGAGTCAGAAGGGTTTTTTAGGAGGGGAAAGTCGCAAGAATCAAGAGTGACTAAAGTGAGCAAAAGTCTTCAACTTGTCTCTTTGTCAACTTTTACGTGAAAAGCAGGGAGGGAGGAAGAAAGAAAGAGCTTACACTTGACTACACAACTTTCTTCTCAAGTCAACTCACAACTTCTCAATAGTCAATCTTCATAATGATACGGAAACTTGAATTTCCCTTCTTTCTCTCTTTGGAGTGTTGGAGTTCCTCGCCATTTTTCCATTTCTATCCTTGTTTGTCCTTCTTTCTCTTCCCGCCCGTTTTGTTGTCTCTGGAGAAAATTGCTTCATTTTCTTCTCCTTCCGCCATGACTTTCTCTTATCGTCATTTCTCATTCTTCTGGTCTTATCCTTCTTCTTTTTATTTTTACCTAATTTCGCCAGTTTTTTTTCCTCCACTTTTCTCTTTTAAATTTCCAGCATGAAGGATTGTTTTCGACCAAATAAATGGCCTTTGATTTTAGCAAAAAAGACTGCAGAAGACTTGAAAAAATGAATTCGCGGCAATCGCTAATATTTTCTCCTTTTCCTGGTCCAAAAAAAAGTTTCGACTGCGATGGAAGGAATAATAAAAACGACAAGGAAAAAGCATCCTCTTCAGTCTGATTTGTAACGTGGTTTTGGAATTAGCGAATGCCTCACTTAGTCACAAACGTTCCGTAAAGCATAAATTATTTATTGTTGGAATGCACACGTACAAAATGTGCGTTTTATATAAAAAGGAAGAAATTACGAGAATCATACAAAGAATTATGAGAAGAATTACGAGAAGGCTTCTTTTGGGACAATCCAGAGGACATAATGAAAAGCCTGAGTGGGACAAAAACAGCTGAGTAATGATAGATTGAAAGGATTTCCTCTCTGCACTCGTCCAATTAAAATACCATTTTGAATTTTCATCCCCACTATAAGTCCTAAGGGCTGTTTCATGAATGCCACAAGAGCTTTCCATAAGGAGGGGAAAGCTCTCGCTCCAATCTAGAGGCCAATGTATTGAGTACAGAATTTAGGGGGGCCAGAAGAGGAAGAGTCGCTGAATGACATCAATATGATAAGGCAGAGCGAACCTGAGTGAAAGCCGTGGTAAAGGTATGAGACAAAGGGATAGAAGTGAAAAAGTAGGAGCGGAAGAAGTAGACGAGATGCGAGAGAGAGGACAAAAGAGTGGAATTTGATCTTCCCACTGAATCTGGTGGAGAGCACTCAAGTCAAGTGAGAATTATTTGTTTGTTCAATTACGTAAACATAATAGGAGGGGAGTGCGTGTTCTCAAGAGAGATAGGATTTATCCGGGAACGAGATACGGGGAAACTTGAGGGCAAAAATCGGCACGGGAAGGTGAGGTGAAAAAAGGGACAAAAAGAACTGAAGCAGAAAGTAAAGACGAGGAGGGGAAAACGAGGTTCGTAAGAGAAAGTAAACCGGGGATGTAGAAAGGAACTAAAAGAAATTCGAGAAAGTAAATGAGAAGTACTAAAGTAAAAAGGACAAGAGCAGGATAAAGAGAAAATAAAGAAATCAAAACCAAAGAAAGTAAAAGTATTAGAAAAATAGCGAAAATAAAGAGAATAGAAATAAAATAAAGAAATCAAAACCGCAGAAAGTAAAAGTGATAGAAAAACGGAAAGAAAATCAAGAAATCAAAACCGATGAAAGTAAAAGTATTAGAAAAATGGAGAAAATAAAATAAAGAAAACAAAACCGGAGAAAGTAAAAGTGATAGACACATGGAGAAAAGAAAATAGAGACATCAAAACCGGAGAAAGTAATAGTGATAGAAAAATGAAGAAAAGAAAATACAGACATCAAAACGGGAGAAAGTGAAAGTGATAGAAAAATGAAGAAAATAAAATAGAGAAATCAAAACGGGTGAAAGTAAAAGCAAAAGTAAGAAAGGGAAAATAGAAATTAAAAGGGAGAGAAAGTAAAACAAATAGAAAGAAAAGCACCGTAATTAAATATAAATTTAGAGCAAGAATCGCGTGCGAGAAACGTATGTAAGTTTGGATGCAAAAAATCTGCCCGAGAAAGAATCTACCTGTAAAAATGCTAATTCTGATCTTGCGAAAACCTTATTTCCCTTCCAACTTGGTAATATATTATGGCAAAAAAAAGCCAACAACAATGGCGAAAATTTATTTCTTACTTTATATATAAATATACATATAAATCTGAAAAAATCCTCTGATCCAATTTCGATGTGTTAGAAAACCGACTGAGAAAAAAACTAGTCTTGCATTTCCCCCCGGGAGAAAAGGAAATTCATTCACCACATCGTAAAGCACACGTATTTATATGGATGTGTACATACAGAGACGATGCTCTACAAACCACCCCATATTCTACTTTTCCCCAGAAAAAATGTGCACCCATGCATGTTCCATGTATCCGATTTAAATAGATACAGCTTCTTGGGACTCACGGAATGCACACAACGTAAATAATGGCATAAGAAATAGTGGAGGCGGGAAAAGTAGTAAACTCGTAAAAAGGATTTTCTTTTTCTCTTCCTCCTCTTGAAATCAAAGGGGAAAGTCCCGGGGAAAAAATACGTAATATGCATTGAAGAACACGTAATACATAAGATGATATGAGCAGTTTTTTTCATCAGTCGCATGTTTTTTAATATGGTACATATCCAAGCATGTACGGGCATTCATATGTAAGGTATTTACTTTACATGGAATATAAGGCGAAATCAGCGATCCATTAAATATGGAGGAAATCCTTTCCCGAGCTTTCATCTCTTTTTCTCTATGCTTGTCTAGTAATATATGTGCATTTATGCATGTATGTATGTACGTTTGTATGTATGTATGAGTAGACATAAAAGAAATAAAGTCCCAAATATTCCTGTACCACTTTTTACCCCATCAAGGAATCAAAATATTTGAGGATGATGATTGGGAGAGGGCATACAAATAGTAAAATCCTCCCTTTTTTGCCCTTCTTGAAGAGACGTCACCATTAAACATGTGTCGAAGGAAAGGCACAACGTGAGCTGGGAGAAATTGGAAACATGAAGAGAAAACAAGAAACGATGAGAGGGAAAATGAATACAGAAAAATAAAGATAAAAGTACAGAGAGGGAGAGAGAGAATCAAGAGACACACGGACAGAGACAGGAAGAAAACAGCCAGGGAATTAAAGAGAAAACAAAAGGAGGAGTCAAACGAACAGTAAAAGAGAAATAAAGACGAAAGCGAAGAGTATGCAAATCAAAAATAAGGAGGAAGCAAACGAAAATTAAATGGAAAACAGAAAAGAATTAAAAATACAGCAAACGAAAGTTAAACAGATAGCAAAATAAAATGGAAGAGAAAGCAGACTGAAGACTATAGCAAAAAAAACTTAAATAGATAGCAAAATATTTCTAAAGAAAAAGCAAACACAAAATAAAGAGAAAGCAAACAAAAAATAAAGACAAAGCAAATGAAAAATAAAGAGAAATAAAAAAAATACAGATAAAGCAAATGAAAAATAAAGAGAAATAAAAAAAAAAAAAGATAAAGCAAATGAAAAATAAAGAGAAATAAAAAAAATAAAGATAAAGCAAACAAAAAATAAAGAGAAATAAAAAAAATAAAGATAAAGCAAATGAAAAATAAAGAGAAATAAAAAATAATAAAGAGGAAGCCAAATAAATTAAAATAGGAAGCGAAAGAACTAGAAATAAGAACAGAGAAAGAAGGAAGTCGAGACCGGAAGAGAAATAAAGAGAAAATAAAAGAAGGATAGAAAGAAAACCAAGCCAAAAATAAGGCAAAAATTAGTAATAGGAAATAAACAGATCACCGGAAAGTGGCACTGACACGGAGACAAACCAAAAAATAAATAAAGAAGAAACTGACACATGAAATGAATAATTAGAAAAAGAAATCAGAAGGAAATGAGAGAGAAAAAAATAAAAGAATGAGAGAGAACAACAGTGCGACATAGTAGACGGAGAGTGAGCAAAAAGGACAAAAAAAAATCAGAAAAAAATTCAGAAAAAATAGCATCCACTTCCTTAATACAAACTTTTCCTTATTTTTCCCCAGGGGAGAATCTCTTGAACGAAGCTGCCAAATCCTAATAATCATGTGACGTCAATTGGATCCCGCTCACGTTTTTTTTTTAAAAGGGAGCATTCTATCATCATTCCATATGATGACTATTGCTACACTTGTGCTAATACAGCTATTCCTATGCCCGTTATTAGAGCTAATATGAGTGCCCCGCAACCACTCCTTTCTTTCTCCGAGACGTCTTCACCCACATCCCGGAAAAAATGTCCCATCAATTTATTTTGTGGCGGCGGAGGAGGAAGCACAACCACTGCCTACTTAAGTACTTGCATAAATTATACATTTCTACGACTGCTGGGAAAGTTCTTAAAAAGTAAAAAGAGGGTCATTTTTTCCTCTCTCATCTCCCATTTTCTCTCCCTCTTTGAGGCTCACCATATCTCCCCCTTTTTTTTCTCAACAATATATTTTCCCTTCCCCGCCGTCGAAAAGGATTACCCTGTCAGAATTGCCATACAGTTTTTTCCCCTTATTTCCCTTTCACTATAGGACCAGCGGTAATTATTACAATTTAAGCCTCTCATCGTCTTCTCTCTCTCTCTTCCGCTCTCATCCTCTTGATTCTCGACGTCCTCTCATCTTTGAAATTCTTCATCGTCCTTTTTTTCCAGCATCTTCAGTCTTCTATGAATACACCAATTTGTTCTGAAGGATTTCATTTTTTCCTTGGTTGTGTCTGAACAAATTTTGGATCTGATATTTCTCTTTCCCCTTCCACCATTTGCATTTTCCCGCACTTTCTCTTTTTATTATTCTCCTATTTCCCATCTACAGATATTTCCTGTGTCTTTCTTGTCCTTTTCTCTAACTAAACTTTCTTTAGCCACTCGCTCTTGCATTTTTTCATCCTCAACTTTCTCCTCGACGCTTTCCGTTTGTTGATTCCATTGGCTGTTTTTCTACACTGTAATTGGGATGTTGCCCTGTCAATCCCATGAATTGTCTGTATTGTTTCCTCCCAGACAGAGGCACAACTTCCCCCTAAATGCCGCCCATCTTCATCCTTTCAAGAGCCTCCATTTCCACCTATTTACCATCCACAATTTTTCGATTCATCTCCAATTCCTTTCTCAAGAAAAAAAAAATCTGACGCTTGTACAAAATCAATGACAGACGTCAAACATGGGCTTGTACACAGAAAGGTGGCGGGACATTAGAAGAAATGCGGGAGAATATATGGGGATAGTGCAAGAGATGAAATGGTCAGATGCGGGTTAAAAGAGAGCAAAAGGAGCTTGCTTTCGTCCTTGCCGGCAGTGATGCATTCGGGAGAGAGATTGATGCTGTGCAGAACGGAAAAGTTCCTTTTTTTTATCTGTTTCTCCTTCCCCCGACAGATCTTGTAAAGTGCCAGGTTTGGAAGGCACATTTAAATAATGAGAATCCTGTCAATAACCCTTCTTATTTGGCTCTTGAAAGGAGCAGAAAGATAACAGAAAACAGGTTCCATGCGTCAGTGGTGAGGGGAGACGCGGGAAGTTTCAAAAGAGCGATTAAACCAGAATTTTTTTCACCTTATTTTGCACTTATTTTGCTATTTTTTACTGTACTTTTTCCTATGCTGGTAAAGCCAAAAATCAAGGGGGAAAAATTGGTTACATACCAAGCCAGGAAAAATAACCTTGGCCACAAAAACAGATTTTTTGCGATTCTCCCCACAACATTCATATGCGTATGTTATACATGTATATTCCAGGGAGACATTTCCCATGCAAAAAGTCCAATTTTGCATTCGGAAAGGGAAAACTAATCCTACAAGAGGAGATGTATTGCATTGGATATTCAAAGAGAAATAATGAAAAAAAAGGAAGAAAGGAAATTCAAAGGGGGGAAAGAGAGCATGGCACGAGTTTGCCACCATTCATATTTATGTGGCACTTGCCCTCGTACACGTAATGGTGAAAGCTCTCATCCTCCTTGTAGTGCTCTACACCTCCTCTTACATGCATCTTGTTATTTGAATCTTGTTGAAATCCGAGAAGGAAACAACAACAGGAAGCAACAATGGGAACCCCAATGTCCTTATTATTACTCCTCACGCCTCCAGGCGTTTTGAAATACGAGAAATGCCCCATATTCACAGGAAAAAGCGGGGATGTCCTGGGAAAAGGGAAACCACGTAGTACATTCCGCCTCCTCCCTCTCCTTTGCATACAATAACACAACCCTTTCTTCTCCGAGCATTATGTACTACATTATATAGCCGTCCGCTGATGGGACCAGGAATAGAAAGTATTCTCAACAGAGTTCTCCCGGATTTTTTTTTGTTATTTTTCCCCCTTTTCAGATTTTTCTTCTTTCATCCGGAAACACGGGAAGACCAAGTATGTGGGAAATAAAGAGAGTACTCAGACGTGACCAAGGCCGGGGGTGGAGGGTTGTTTCAGAATCGCGAAGTACAAATTTGAAGAAATTTGAGAAAGTCAAAAGTCGAAAGAGAGAAGGTGAAATACGGCAAAAAAGTAAAGATTGAAATGTCAAGAAGAGACGCGGAAAGCAGAAATGAGACTGGTAAAATTAAAAGAATACAGAAGAGAGAGAGAGGTCGGCGGAGTTTCAAGAAGAAAGGAGAACAAGAGCGAAACAGGAGAAACGGGAAGACAAGAAAAATATCGAGAAACGAGAAGATAAAAAAAAGAGAGAACAATACCGAGAAATGCGAAGAGCAAAAAGCGAGAAAAATATAGAGAAACGCGAAGAACAAGAGATAAAAATATAGAGAAGCGGGAAGGAAAAAAAGAGAAAACTATAGTGAAACGGGAAGGCAAGAAAAAGAAAAATATAGAGAAACGGGAACACAAAAAAAGAAGAAAAAGTTACACACACGGGGAAATAAGAAAAAAAGAAAAATATATACAAAGGCGAAGGCAAGCAAAAGAGAAAAAATAAACGGAGAAATAAGAAAAAAGAAAAATATATACAAAGGCGAAGACAAGCAAAAGAGAAAAAATAAACGGAGAAATAAGAAAAAATAGAAGAGATACAGGATGAGAAGAGATTAATAAAAGAGAAAGAGAGCAAAAAACATAATTATAGAGAGCAATAAAAATGGAAAGAGCAGGAGAAAGACAGAGTAAGAAAAAGAAAAGAGAAAAAGAAGGAGAAAGCACATGTGAGACGGAAAGAGAAAGGAAAACGAGCAAAATACAGTAAAAAAGAAAGGGAAAACGAAAGAAAAATCAAACAGCCGAATATTCAAAAATGGAAAAGAAAGGAACTGAAAGAATGTTTGGAGAAGTCAGATAAACGGAGATAAATAAAGATAAGAAGAGAAAGATTTAATCGAGCAAGAGAGGGAGAGTGAGAGAGAAATAGTCAATCCCATCAGGAAATGAATACGGAGATTGTAAAGAAAGTAAAAGAACAAATGAAAGTAAAGGTAAAATAAACGTGGGCAATGGAGAGAAAATCCGACGAGAATAGAGGAAAAAGGCGAGACAAGGACAACCAAGAAAGAGGACAAATAAGCAAATGAATGGAAAAGCTCTGAAATTTACTCTATTCTCACTAAACTTCTTTCTTTCTGACTTCTCTCTTTATATATATTTCTCACTCTCCCACCCTTGCTGTCCAATTTCCTCCCTTGCAGTCTCTTCCAAAACTTTCCAAACTCATCTCCCACAAACATCTCCGCTTTCCTTTCCATTTGTGAATGGAACCATGAACAAGTGAAAGAGAGACGTGTACATGGGAGAGATAGAAAAGAGGAAAAAGAAAAAAACAGAGAGAGAGAGAGAATGGTGAGAAACAGCAGGACTTATTGTATTTTATTATTGTATCGTTTGTGAACAACCAAAGTACTTGATGAATAATGCAGAAGCTTGAGGGGAGAAGAAGAGCATCTTCCCATGTACTTACGACTACCCCACGCCAAGACCTTCCTTAAGAAGGAGGGAAAAAACACAATTCACTTCCAAGTCCAGGCACATGCAAGTATATGGGAAGGAAAGGAGAGATTATGTCCAATGTACTACAGTACTTCCCTTTTTTCAGTGTCTGCACAGCTATACACACACGGGAAAAAAAATTCAGAAGATTCACACCACTTGTTCCCTCCAACAAAAAGTTTTTTTCCCCTTCTTCCCCCATGCCATTTACCTCCCTTTTAACTTAACTTGGTATTATGTACCATTTACGACAGAGCACGACGAGAGAGAGAAAAAAATCCTAGAAGATAAAGTGAAGAGGAGAGAGATAAAGCCTGGCGATTGGGATCAAGAATCGAAAAAGGGAAAAACTAAAAATACAGATAGAGAATGAAAATAAGGAAAGTTGGAACTCCGAAGCATGAGAATGAAAACAAAAAGAGAAAGTGAGGAGCTAAAAGAGCAAGTAATCAGGAAAAAATAAGGAGCCGGTAGAGAAAGTAACGACTAAAAAACAGTAAGGAGTCAATAGAGAAAATAATAAAGACAAAAACTAAGGAGCCAGTAGAAAAGGTAACGAGGGAACAGAGAAAGTACATAGCCACAAGAGAAAGTAAAAGCCAAAAAAGTATTCAAAAATCCAAAAGAGAAAGTAAAGAGCCAAAAGAGTATGTACAAATCCAAAAGAGAAACTCAAGAGCTAATAGAGTATGTAAACAACCAATAGAGAAAGTAAATAGCCAAAAGAGTATGTGAAAATCCAAAAGTGTAGGCAAAAATCCGAAAGAAAAAATAAATAGCCAAAAGAGTATGTAAAAATCCAAAAGAGAAAATAAATAGCCAAAAGAG
>JAQGBT010006478.1:0-12417 GCA_034698585.1 Disparrhopalites patrizii | reverse complement strand
CTCTCTCTCTCTCTCTCTCTCTCTCTCTCCTTCTCTCTCTCTCTTTCTCTCTCTCTCTCACTTTCTCTCTTTTACGCCAGCTCTCTTTTCACTTCCATGTAATGACAAAGTTTATGTAATCCCTCTTTTTTTCCTCAGGAGGGGCACAACAACATAGTCAAAGGGGAAAAGACCTAAAGGGTTAAAAGGGAAATCGTAAAACCACACTCATAGCATTTCCAGCCAAGTGGGTGATGTAAATCCTGGGTGGGTGTACATTACTATAAATTTATAATTGTGTATACCTGTACCAAGGTGAAGCTATCTGCATGGAATAAATCATATGTTGTTGTAATTAAAAAATAATACGGAAATATTATTAGAAATGCCTTTTTTATTTGAAAAAACAAATATTAAACCCCACCAAAATAACCAGGGATTTATCGGATTCCCGATATTTGGGTGTAAGAACATCTTTCAAGCACAAATGAAGGGTGTAGAGACTGAAGGGCTTCAGATCAGATGCTTCTAAATTGAGATATTCTCAGGAAGTGAACGTACGCCGAATTGGATCTTTTTGAGGTGCCTTTTTTTAATGGGGGAAGACACTAATTTAAATAATGCGTGAGCTCTGGTTCGTCTATGAAATTATATAATGAAATAATTTTTTCCATGCCTTATCTACTCGAGTAGATGGACTTGAACCGTTTTATATCTGTAATACCCTTCAAATGCTACCCCAGCCACCCATAGAGCCGTGTAAATGAAAATGGCGGACATAAAAATGTTGTTGTCTAAAAATAACCTGTTAGTAATTCACATTATATTTAATAGCCATTTTTCATAATAGGCTAAAAATGCATGCCATTTAAGCAATTTTTTCTTGGAAAAGGAAGAGGTGGGAAGTTGAGAAAATAGAATTAAGATGTGAGAAAATGGGGTGGGAAGAAAATAATAAAATTAGCGAGAGGAAGCAAAGGAGAATTAATTGGAAGCGACAAGAGGAGCAAAATTAAATGAAGGAAGTGCATACAAGAAAATCCCGAGCCCGAGACTCCTTGCATTGATGTTCCACGTTATCACCGAAATAAAATTACGGTACAAAGGGAAAAGGACATTAAAATTAGGAGGAAATTACGGCGGGAGAGAAAGGACGGAAGTGAGTATAAAAGGGACGAGTTGCAGCCCGCGTCATAATAGAGGAAGTACTACAAGAATGAGGAAGAGTCCCTTTTTATTTGGCAAAGTCTAACCAAATTTCCTGGAGAAGGCGAGGATGAAGACGACGAAGAGAGAAAAAAATGGATCGATAAGAAGATTTGAAGCAGAAGAAGAAGAAGAAGAAGAGGGGAAAAAACCGAAACCCGGGAGTTGTTGCTCACTCCAGCTGCTTGGCTTGTGGCTTGTGTTTTTAGAAGTGAGCATGCGGAGAAGGAGTGAGGCAAAAAACTCTCGGGGAAATTCCTCGTCTAAAACCTCTTCTTCCTCTCCCTAAAAGTTTTTTTTTCCCATTCTGTATGTATCATCTCCATGGGATCTCTGTACGGAAAGAAAGCGGAGAAAAGAGGGAGAAATGTTGGGATGTTATAGTTATGGTGGAGAAGGTCTTGCTCCAATCATCTCCCTTCCATCCTGTCTCGGGCATCTTCTCCGATGCGATCCTGGCCGTGGTGGTTCGTGGTGGGGTGCATGCGAGGAAAAAGCGAAAGATGTGCATGATGAGAAGGGTGAGGGGGAGGATGAAAGCTTCAGAAAAGAGCCAAGTGGATGATGGTGATGATGCACCCTCTCCATCCCCTCTCACGGACTTACATATGCGTGTGTATGTACACCAATGTACATAGCTATAGATATAGCACCCCAATCCTCCACCACATTTCTCGGGCATCTCCCGCGTCCCGGCGGTGGCGGTTGAGGAAGAAGTACAAGGAGGAAGCAAATAAGTGGAGGAGAAGGAGGAGGAGAGAAAACTTAGCTACTTCCATTTTCAACTTGGAGGGACTTGCGCGAAAAAATTGCGCCGTGTGCCACTTTCTTTGTCTCATTCTGAGTACTTCCTCCATTTCCCCCACTCTTCAACCCTTTTTTCTCTCTCCCTGCTTCTCCCTCTCCCTCTCTCCCTCTCTTCTTCTTTCTCTCTCTACCTCTCTCTCTCTGTTTGTTTTTCTCTCTTCCCCACTGTTCTTTCTCTCTCTAAATCTCTGCTTCCTGCTTCTCTCTCTCCCTCTCTCTTCCCTCTCTCTCTCTTTGCTTCTTTCTCCCTGCCCCCGTCTCTCTCTTCTTCTCGCTCTATATTTTTCTTTATCTCCCTAGTCCTCTTCTTCTCTCTCTCCCCGTCTCTCTTCTTCTCGCCCTCTCTTATTCTCTCTCTCCCTCCCTCTCTTCTTCTCGCTCTTCTTCTTTCTCTCTCTCTTCTTCTCTCTCTTCTTCTCTCTCTCTCTCTTTTCTTCTCTCTCCCTGTTTCTCGCTCTCTCTGCTCCTCTCTCTCTGCTTTTCACTCTGTTTTTAACTCTCTCTGATTCTCTGTTTCTCGCTCTCTCGGATTCTCTCTCTGATTCCGTTTCTTTCTTTCTCTCTGCTTCTCTCCGATTGTCTCTCTGTTCTTCTCTCCTTCTTTTTTATATCTCTCTCGACTCTCTCTCTCATTTCATATCTCGCTGTGTCTTTCTATATCTCTTGCCTCTCCCTCTTTTTCTTTCTCTTTCACTTCCTCCCTCGCTTATTCTTTCTCTCTATCTCTCTCTGTTTCCCTATCTCCGCTCTGTTTCACGGTCTCTCGATCCCTCTCTCTGTTCTTCCTGATGTCTCTCCTTTTACCCCGCTCTGCTTCTCCTGATATCTCTCTCTCCTTTTCTCTCTCTCTCTCTCTCTCTCTGTTGGTGTCTCCTTTCCTCTCACTCTTTCTCTTTCCTTCTTCCTTTTGATCATTCTCCCTTCGTTCTCTCTCTCTCTCTCCCGCTCTCTCAGATCTCCCGGTGTTGACTCACTGGGGAAACGGGGACGTACATACCCGGCTCCATGCTTGAGCATTCGTCTTCAACATCCTCCATCTTTCCTCCCCGGGACTTTTACGGATTTCTATACCCCCGACTTTTTCTCCCCTATTCAAGCCCTTACGAGTCTCACATTACCCCTCCGACTAAAAAAACCTCGGGGACAAAGCACCCACGTTATGCAATCCCTGGGAATGTCCTTCACGCTGGACATGCTTTCATGGTCATGCATAATTGGAGGGAATAGTATGGAGATTGCAAAGGAAACGAATGGACGCTTAGGTATATGTAGATACCTATACATATACACACATGGTTGTTATAGGGATTGATAGGGAAGAGGTACATGTGTGTGGAGGCAGATCAAGTGATTCTCGTGGAGACCACAGGAAGAATGACCATAGGTTAGGGTCGAATTCATTTGGATGAATTACATCATACTCATTGAGTCCACTACTTGTTGAGGTGCGGCTTTGTCCACATGGAAGGTGCACATATTTGTACGCCTCCAAAGCCCTACTATGCCCATAAACTGGAAGTGGCTTCCCTTTGGGGCAAGGAAAGAGCTGGTTCTAGCCAGAAAGTAAGATTTAACCACGGAAAGTATGGGAAAGGTCCAGTTTGATGGTTCATTGTAAGAACTAACCATGATCTAGTCGTAAAAATAAGGGAAATTACTCCTTCCGAGTCACCACTTATATTTTTTGTCATCCTATTTTTTGGGTATATTACTGAAAAATGTGAAGGCTAAAAAGGCGGTGAGAATATTCCAAAACCTTGTCTAATATAATGGGACAAGGAAAGTGGAAAGTGTGAAACAATTAATTCGGAAAAAGTGTAGTTTTTCTCTGCAAAAAAACAGTTTTTAAAACCATTGAACAGATGTGAAACATTTCTCATTTTTCACATTTTGTTTAAAAATTAATACAAAGAAAGGAGAATTGGGGGAAATAGTACAAGAGGACAGAAAAATATGTTAAGAACCACAAACGAGCATTAAAGAGGGGGAAATGGTCAAGAAAAATGCAAACATTAAAAATGAATACGTTAAAAATGTAAACAATTGTTATCCGACAAAAATGGCTAAAAAACACAATTTCTCCCCCAAACAAGTATTTTTAACTGGAGCAAATTCCCCGTCAAAAAATCTCCCATCAAGTAAAAATAAAAGCAAGTCCATTATTAGCAAGTGTCATTAAACTGTCCAATTATCCTTCTTCTCCCCTCAAAAAAAAAGCACTGGCCATTGCGTGATCCTTATCTCCCATCTGGTTCCTTACCATGTGAGAAGAGCCCTTTGCATGATTTCCAAAGTGTGAAAAGTCTTTTGTCTTTCACACCTCTCCTTCGGCTCCTGCCCATCCCTCCCCCCAAAAAAATCTCCATAACTTCCCCGTGCCTTACTCCTTCATTGTGGGTAATACTAAATATAACAGAAATAATAATAATACGTAATCTTTTTGCCCCCAAGGGTCATGGATGAAAGATTGAGGGTAATCAGATCTTCCTTGTTTTTTTTTCTAAAAAAAATATTCTCTCCACAAAATGCATTTCCTGGAATGAAACCCCTTTTATTTTCCCCGGATCATTATTTCTCACACATAACACAAACACATTGGTTGACGGACGCGATATAAATAGGCGAGAAAGACAGAGGGAGAGAGAGACAGAAAGAGAGAGAGAGAGAATAGATCAAGATCGTATGAAAATGAAAGGATTATTATATAGGAAGTTGGTCCAGAGCAAGTCCAGTTTTGTCCCTCTCCAGGATCCTGGGAATCCCAGAGTGGACCCGAAGGAGCAACTTGTTGTCATGGTCCTTCCTTGGGAATTTCTGGGAAAGACTGGAAATGTACACATTCAAAAAATATAATTGATACATGCACACATTGGGGGAAATATATAAATAAACGTTCTCTGGACTGGAAAGTAGCAGCTTTCAAAGCATAGAGAGGAAGAGAGAGAGAGAGTTTGATAATGATAATAAGTGGGCAGTTAATTTATATGGAGAAAACCGGTAGTGTGTCATTTATTAAGGGAAAGTTTGGACTTAAAACAGGGGTTACATTACATTGTGTGTGGAGCTATGTGCTTATGACTGGAGCTTAAAGAGCATCTCGCTCTCCCTCTCGCACTCTCCCTCTCTCTCTCACTCACTCACCGTCCCGCATCTCTGGCGAGGGGGAGAGAGGACTCACCTTGTGGGAACCAAATGTTGCTCCTTTTTGTATGGACACACTTGTTCGTGTGTCGGAAACTTGTTCCATCTCCGCGCCGGACAAAAAATGATGTCTTTCAGAGCAAGTTTTTGAAGAAAAATTTGCTCCTTTTCCTCTCTCTCTCCCTTTTTTTTTTTTTTTATTAATTCTCTCCCTCTATTTACCGTGCTTGGCCATTACCATGTATCGTCCTATTACTCCCATTACCCCGTGTATATCCGTATCCCCGTGTATTTGCCTATTACTTACATTTCATCCACCCATTACTTGTATTTCACTGCTGGCAATTATGTACATTCATGCTCATTATAAGGGATGTGTGTACGGCTATGGGAACAGGATACTCTTGGTCCACTCTTGTTCTTTTTTTTCCGCGCTCTCTCTCTCTCTCCGTCCAGTTTTTTTTGTAGATTTTTCTAATTTTACTTTCTTACACCTTTTGTTCAGCTTCCGTGTGAACTTGGCCAGAGCTCCCTTTCCAGAACGAGTGATCACGTACGATGATCTGCAATGATCATCCATTGATTTGGCTATGGATTCCTTTGCTCTTTCTCTACCTCTCCGTCTCCCCTTTTTATACATCCTTCCTTTTTTTTTAATTCCTTGTCCTCAGCCAAACAAAAGCAAAGATTTCCAAATAATAATTATAAGAGCCTCTCTTGGACCCTGTCCATGTCCCGTTACAAATCCTCCAACGTTATGAATTAGAACAAGTTTTCAGATCCAGTTTTAGGGAATTGAATACAAAAAATAATGGTTTTCTCAACCAAAATCATGACCATTGACCATGAAGATTCTATTTTCCATGAGGAGAGATGAAGGAAAGGGAACAAAGGTCCCGTTAGACTCTCTTCAGAATCTTTTCTTTCAAATGAAAAGGAAACGGAGTAATCACTAGTGCATTTTTTCCGTAGGAATTATTATTATTATCTTTTTGTTTATATTTTTTTAAGAAGGATACTGTGACAAATAAAAGAAAGGGGAAGCGACCAAGTCCGCCTCTGATTCGTCCCTTCACACCCTTAACACCCGCCCCTTGCCCATGCAGGGTGATAACCCTTTTTTTTTCATTTCTTTAATTCCCTCTCTTCCTCTCTCTTTCGTTCCTTAATCAAAAATAAAGGTTGACTCAAGTCATTTCTTGTGGAGGGGAAGTGTTGTATTTTTACATGTACCTAAAAGCACCCATCTCTCTCTCTCCCTCGTGGGATTTCCTGTCTACAAAGGAAGAAGACACACACAGGGACCTTACGTTCTAAATACATTTTTCCTTAAACTTGTTATTTCTTACTCGGTCTCAGATCCTCAAACATCTCCTTTTTAAAACTCTTATGCGAGAGCATTTTTCCTCTGAACTTTCCTCATTTTTTGATATCGTCCGAATTTTTCCGAACGGAGTCAAAAACCAACCCCCTCAAACATAAAGTCTACAAGTTGTCTCAAGCCTGTACTGGTTCCAGTGTTGGGCAACTTGTATTTTTTTTTAATTTCCTATCAACCCGTTTGTTGTGTGTGCATACGTCCTTCGTATGATTGACCCCTTGAGTATTTATTGGTTTATAATTTATTCAGTTATTTATTGCGAAATCTTTTATTTCATGATTGATGATATATATTTAAAAAAAAACGAAAGTCTGGTGAATTGTCTCGTGATTATTTTTAATGTGGTGTTTCCTTTTTTTGCTGCTACTAATCCTTTACTCACTTTTTTAATTGCTATATTTACTGACATTTTTAATGACGGTATTTACTGACAATTTTTAATTGCGAAATTTACTAACAATTTTAGTGTTTATTTAGTGATCGATATCATTGCCTGAGTTTGGCTAATACCATAACGCACGCTGGAATTAATACATTTAATTTTATACATTTAATTTACTTTTAATTATCTACGCCTCCAAAAAAATTAACTTCAGCTCCAATCAACAAAACCCATTTAAGTTCCCATTTAATAATTTACTTCCACTAAATTTTATTCACATTCAATATAATTTTTAAACCATTGAAATATTTAAACATAAAACTAAACAGTCCTAGCTAATTGTCGGAAATAGAAAAATTTGAACTGTTTTTGATTGTAAGTCATTGTGAACTGAAAAATCATTATTATTTCATAATAATCAAGCTTTTTCAATTTTTATTGTTCGTTCAAATTTTAATTTTTGAAATCAATTAATTGCACTAATTTCATTTTCGCTTATTAATTATCGTGAATGCGTACTAACATTGTGTGGTGAGCCTATATTGTACTGGGTTAATTTGTGACTAAAAAACCTGCCTTGTTTGACACGTGAAATTTGTCCCGTTTATTTTTTCATTGTTTTCTGTGGCAATTGTTCGTGGTGGTGGCTTCTTCGTGTTTTTGTGAAGGATTTTTTTCCTGGCTTTGTCTGTGAAAAAAAGCTGATTGATTAGCAAATTTGAGAGATAATCTCGTAAGAGGAAGACAACAAAGAAAGAAAAAAGAAGACTGAAGAAGAAGAAGAAGAAAAAAAAGTGAGAAAATGTACTTCGTGTCTCAGCCTGGAATGGTGCCCTCGACGATGTCAGCTGCCGTGGCTCCGCATGCCATGAGTCACATGAACATCAGCAGTCAAATGCAGGTAGAGACGAATGACCATTAATTCAATTGTAGAATTTTATGAGGGTTTAATCATCCACACAAGGCAGACCAAAAAATGGGCTGTAATCATGGGCTTTATACCTCTCATTTGTGGTTAATAATGGGGGTGTCATCATCGTGGAGCATCACAAAACCATCATTGGAGAGTCAGAACCACCCACGGTGAAATCGTAATTTCAAAGGTGGCTCTAGTAAATAATGCAAATCACATCCTTTTTTATTATTTGTTTACCTTCGTAATTGTTGTCTGCACATTGTTCCATTTTTTTTGGCCGCTACGTGCTTTGTTTTTATTCTGTTTCTGAGTTTTTGTAGGGCGGTTTATATGTATGGGTAATGTTTATTGAAGGCCGCATTTACGTACGATACGAGGCTCTCCCATCTCTTTTGTTGTGCCAATTCCCTATTGTATAATTTTTATCATTTGATGGGAGAGCCCGATGCAGTCGAAGAGGAATTTATGGCTAATTGCCATGCAAATATGTGGTAGTAATTGAATTCGTATACGTTTGCCGTTTGCATTCTTGTTGGCATACACATATCACTTATTTGAACTAACCTGTTAAATGTTTTAAAGATTTTCCTTCAGATTGCATGACAATTTCTCAAATTTGTCTTTGCAGAGAAGTGCACTGTGTATGCCGGTTATGAAACAATATAATTGCCCAAAATTTGCAATATAAATATTATTTTCCTCATCAAATTCCCTAATGTTGCTTCGCGGTTTCCCTACAACTTTTGGAGTGTTGTAATTAATTTTCAGGATAAAGTAGACCATTTAAAGGATATGATATCTTCTAATTAATTTCCTAATGTAAGATTGCGTAAATATTGACGAGAAAAGAAGGCGAAAAATTCGGTTCTCAAACTGAAAATCTAACTAGTACTTTCTTTTGTATACCCGTAAAGTTTCCATTTTTTTGTGTGAGTTGTTACTTTCCCGCTTGCTGCGATAAGTTTATGTGCTTTCCCAATTTTTCCCATTTAGCCCCATCAACTTCCCTTTCAACATCACAATATTCCCCACAAATCTCCAAGGAACGCACCTACTTCAATTCTCTGTTCACCCCAAAAACTTTGTTAGGAAAGTACCAAAGGAAGAGAGAGAGAGACAGAGAGGACTAAAACCCCGAGCCTCCTCCATGTCCTCCTCGGAGCGGTGAGAAAGGCAGCTCTCACATTAAAATTCCCGATAATGAAAGGCTTTGCCAAGTCCAAAGGAGTCCGTATAAATAATGTACACACAAGTTGCATTGCATCCATTAAAATCAACGAGGATCATTACAAACTCCCAACACTTACACTCCTTTTCTGACTATTACATTTATTATTTATTCCCAACTTTTATTCCCTGCACGCATTCACCTAAAGCCTAGACTTGTCGTTTCCATCTCCTCCTCCTCCTCCTCATCCTCCTCCCTCCACCACCTCTTCTTCTTCGTCGTCTTCCTCCATTCCTTCGTCTCCAGTGAAATTCAAAGTGTGCATGCATCCCCATACCAAAAACTATATGCATATATATAAATATACACATGTCTCCATTACAAATTCAAATCTATCCTCCGAACTACCGAAACTCCCCGGGAAAACGTGTTTTTCACCTACAAGAGTGCTCTTTGCAATTGCTCAAGCAACTTATCTCTCTCTCTCTCTTCTGCGTCTCGCTTTTTCTCTCTCTTATTTGCTTCTCTTTTTCTCTATCTTATTTGTCTCTGTTTTTCTCTCTTTCTCTTATCTCTCTCTTATGTGTCTCTGTTTTTATCTTTGTCTCTTGTTTGTCCCTAGTTTTCTCTCTTTCTCGAATTTGTCTGTCCGGTTCTCTCTTCTTCTATTTCTCCCTCGTTTTCTCTTCTTCGTCTCTCTCATTGAGCACCTTCGTCTCTCTCATATGCATGCCGAAATTATAAGAGCTTTGATTTGTTTATCAAATCTGTGGTAATGATCAGTGAAAGTCGTGTCGGAAAATGCTTTCTCCCTCTCCCATGTGCCCCTCTTATGTCCCTTTGAAAAGGTGGGTGCCTCGCCTCTCCAACTCCTTTTGCTTTGAGCTAGTCATTCCCATGCAGAATGTGTTTTGAGGAGATTTCCCCGCTTTTCTCCCTCTACCTTTAAATACTTCAACAATATTATTGTTATGGTGGCTTTTTGTAGGAGGGAAGTATTACTGGTATGAAGCGGGGCATAAATAGAAAATTTAGTTGCCGTCCCAAGACCCCTTCTTTGGAGTGCCGCGGAGAGAATGTCTTTCCTCCTCTTGTTTTGGTCTAGTCTCGGAAATAACCTTCATTCTCCTTCATCCTAATGCAAAATGACGGTCATTAATGCTCTGAGAATGGCCTCAAGTACTCACTTTATTCCTCCGGAGAGACTCACAAAAGCTCTTTTATCTCAACTGTTGACCATTTACCTACTCTACCTTCGGCTCTTGCCTCTTTTCTCCCGCTCTCTCTCTCCCACTCCAACTTCCATTTCATTCATGAAGAATGTGCACTAAAAAGGAGGGAAAGAGCAGTTTGGGGGAAATGCATTCATTTATCCCCTTCATAATTTTTTCCTTTATTACACATGAATTGGTGAATGAGGACGAAAAACAGCTTAATGTCAATTTGCCATTTTTCAGTGCTTTCCCCTCATTTTTTCCTTACTAAAACCAAATAAAATGCAATAACCGCACTGAACAAAAACATGAAAAGCAAACTAATTCCTGATTTTAACATAAAAATTGACATTTTGGAAATAGCTGAAGGAGCGACAATAATATCAACATAACTATGCATCTACTTTCCATATAATCCCCCAACAACCCCAACAGTACTTAAACGGTAAAAAAATGAAGAAATGGGAAAAAACAGAGCGGGGGAAAGTGATAAAAAATCGAGGGCAAGACAGTTTAATACGGCCAGAAGCTTAAAGTGAAAATTAAAAGGGGACAGCTTCGCAGTGATAAAGTGAGGGAGGGATGAGCAAGTGGGGATAGTCGGGCCTATTGCTAGGAGATTGAAGACAGGCGAAAGGAGAAGCTTAAGTGTGTAAGTACAGAGAGAGTGAGACAGAAAGAGAATGAGAAAATTCCTGTAAAGCAGGCCTCCGTATAAAAGGGAATAATACAAGTGGTAATTTGGAGAAAGAGACTAAAAAAGAATGGGTTTCTCTGTGTACTTAAGCCATTGGAGCCGACGACGTGGAAGATGGCTCAAGGACCCTGCCTAGCTCCATATAATGTGCATTTTATACCCAAAATTTTAAAGCACGCCATTACTCCTGCACGCCAACTGAGAAAGGATTTGATTGGGTATAAAACAGAGTGAGGAGAGGGAGAGAGACAGCTACTTTCCAGATCAAAAGGGATGGAGAGAGAAGGAGAGAAAGAGAGAACCCGAGAAGGAGAGAAGGAGAAAGAGAGAAAGAAAGAGAGAGACAAAGAGAGAAGGAGAGAAAGAAAGAGAGAGACAATGAGAGAAGGAGAGAAAGAAAGAGAGAGACAATGAGAGAAGGAGAGAAAGAAAGAGAGAGACAAAGAGAGAAGGAGAGAAAGAGAGAGAAGGAGGGAAAGGAAGAGAGAGTCAGAGAGAAGAGGGCGGAAGGATGGGAGAGACGGGAAGTTGCCGAAGTGGAGGATAAAGATGAGAAAATATTTGCATATATAAGTAAAGAGAAAGAGTGAATGGGAGGAAAAGAAGAGCTTTTGGGCAAAGTCTTGTCTGAGAAAGTATAATAAATGAGTGTCAGGGCATTCGAGCGGAAGTTTTGAAGCGAGACATGGCCTAAGAGAGAGAGAGAGAGAGAGAAAGCCAGTCGTCATGGAGACTATACACACACCACCGTGCTTCCACCACATCGTCGACGTCGTGAGAGGAAAGTAAAAGGAAACGCAAGTCCAAGAGAGAAAAGAAGTGAAGTGAAAGAGAAAAGAGAGAGAGAGACAGACAGACAGACAGAGAGAGAGAGAAAGAGAGAGAGAGACTCTGCCTCCGAGGTTTTCCCTATGAAAACTCTATATAATTACTTACTCAAGTATTAAGTAACTATATAGAAAGGAGGAATTCTGTGGGAAATTTTCTCGTCTCGTCTCTTGTCTTGAAATTTTGCATATTTAATTTCCCCAGCCTTTTTCCACTAGGGGCTTCGTGGCTTTTCCCTTTTACGGAAAACCCAAAACTTCTCCGACATGTACACACGCTCCCTGTCAGCCATGCTCAAGCTTGAAGGAGGAGGCGACGGAGGAGGAGGAGGAGAGGGGAAGCAAAAGAGGGAAAGAGAGAAAGAGAGAGAGAGAGAGCAGACTTTCTCAATTTTATTTCACCATTCCAGAACATCATCAAACCCTCTGCCACTTCCCTCCATTTTTATTTCCCCGTGCTCTCTCTCTCTCTCTGTCTTACTCATTCGATGTTTCCCAACACTCTTTCTATATCTCCCCCTCGCTCTCCCTCCATTTTTTATTACTTTTTCTCCCTCTCCCTCCTCCATTTTCCATGTCTTTTCCTTTCCATCCCTTCTCCTCCCTCGTAACCCTGGTGAATGGCATTCCCCTCCCTCTCTCTCTCTCTCCCTCTCTCCCTCTCTCCCTCTCTCCCTCTCTCCCTCTCTCCCTCTCTCT
>JAQGBT010006477.1:0-12418 GCA_034698585.1 Disparrhopalites patrizii | reverse complement strand
AGAAATTGGGGGAAGGAGAAAAAGGAAAATAGAAAAAGAAAGAGAAATTGGGGGAAGGAGAAAAAGGAAAATAGAAAGACATTGAAGGAAAGAGAAAAATGAAAGGGAAAGAGAGAGCTAAAGATCATGTGAGATGAAAAGAGAAAGTGAAGGAGAGAGAAAATTGGAGGGAAATTTGTATATAGCCATGTATAAATCAGAGAATGGTTGGGCGGAAGAGGAGAAGCAAAGAGGAGGAGGAGGAGAGAAGAATGAGAAGGAAATCAGAGCGAGACAAAATACTGGAGAGAGATGGAAACAAGGAAGGAGAAAAACAAGTTCGTTCTCGTAAATTGATTTCGGTAGAAAAAAAGGAGAAAATGATGGTGATAGTAATGCTCTATCCTTGCTCGTCCTCCTCCTCTACCTGCCCGTTCCTCTTCTTTCCCTTCAAGACTGTGAGTGTGTAGAGCTACACACACACGCAATATACAGTCTGTGTACAGGGGCAAGTACGTAAAGTAGGCATGTGTAAAGGAGTTACTGGCAGATTTTCTGGTTAGAACAAAAAGCGGACGTGAGTATGGCTCTGGAGAATGTACGAGGGAATGGACTTGAATAGTTTTGTCAGCAAGTCAGTCACGCTACGTTGTAATGCACCGGACATGTGCCCATAAATACTCAACACTTTCCTCTTTCCTGCCTCTCTTTTTCACCTTCCATTCCCTTCGTCTCTTCCTTTTTTCTTCCTCAAGGTTCTTTCTCTTTTCCTCATCTCTTACTTTACGTTTATGTGCACTTTACTTCTCCTCTTCAGATAAGCTTCATGCTTGGGCGTCTCCTTATTTTTCTCCCTTTTTTATAGTGCCTTATTTTTTGAATTGATCCGCATCATGCTCACTCTCGCTCTTTCTTTGATTGTCTTGATCATTCTTTTTATTTTTGTGCTTACTTTTTTTTTTGCTACAATGTTTATTTTCTCTTATTGCTTGCGGTACGTATATTTCTTTTTAGTTTTCTTTCTTTAAAAACCTGACTTTCTCTCTCTCTCTCGTCGTCTCTCTTTCAACGCCTGACTTTCTCTCTCTCTCTCGTCGTCTCTCTTTCAACGCCTGACTTTCTCTCTCTCTCTCTCTCTACGCCTCTCTTTCAGCGCCTGACTTTCTTCTTTTTCTCTTCGTCTATTTTTAGTTGACTTTCTTTCTCTCTCTTACTTCGTCTCTTTTTCAATGCCTGAATTTCTTTCTCTCTCTTCGTCTCTTTTTCAATGCCTGACTTTCTTTCTCTCTCTTACTTCGTCTCTTTTTCAATGCCTGAATTTCTTCCTCTCTCTTCGTCTCTTTTTCAATACCTGACTTTCTTTCTCTCTCTCTTCGTCTTTTTTTCAATACCTGACTTTCTCTCTCTCTTCCTCTCTTTTTCAATACCTGACTTTCTCTCTCTCTACGTCTCTCTTTTAACACCTGACTGTCTCGATTTTTTCGTTTTCAATCCTCGAGTTTTCCCCTTTTGTCCCTTTCAATCCCGGATTTTCTCTTTGTTTTTCTCTTCTTTAAACGCTGATTTTCTCTTTGCTTCTCTCTATTAATCTCTGAATGTTTCTCAATGTATCTCTTCTACTTAGTTTGATCTCTTTTTTGATTTCTTTCAATACCTGATTTTCTCTTTCTCTCTGTCTCGGTGTTGATCTCTGGTTTTTTCTTCTCTTCCCCCTTTAATCCCTTTAATATTCTCTCTCTCTATTTCCCTTTTCCAATCCTTGATTTCCTCCCATTTCTGTTTTTTCATTTATATCATTTATTTCGTCCATACGAATCCCTTCCATGGCACTCCCCTCCCTGTTTTTGCGCCTTTCCCCTCCCCACCAAAGCACCTGCCGATCTATTTCATTGAGAAGTTCCACCACGGCAATCAACACTGCCACACTGATGAAATTCCCCCTGCCGACCATCTCCTTCCCCCTCTCAGTGACTGGTTACTAAAGGGCTTTTATCACGAAATGAGCCACCCCCACCGGCAGCCAGAGTGCAGGAATAAAGAAGCCCCAGTCATGACAATAATAATAATGAAACTCATAAAGCACAAAGTGAGGAAAGGAGAGGCCCCCAAATTGAAAGGGTGGATGGACCTAAAAGGTTATTCTAGTTTGTGGTTTTTGTGTGCGTGTTTGTTTCCTTTTTTTATTTTGGTTCTGTTTGTTTGTGTTATTTTGGTATTCGGTTGTAGTTTTTGCCAGTTGTTTCTATTTTGCTTTTTTTCAGTCTGTTGTATTTTACTTCTTGACATTTGATTCTATTTGTAATTATTTTTTTTGACATTTGGTTGTATTGTAGTTTGTTACTATTCATTTGTATTAGTGTATTTTTGGTAGTCGTTTGTGTTAGTTTTTTTTTTGTATTTACATGTATTCGTATATTTTATGTATTTACATGTATTCGCATATTTTTTGTATTTATATGTATTAGTGTATTTTTGACATTCGATTGTATTAGTGTATTTTTGGTGGTTGTTTACATCTGTGTATTTTTTGTATTCGTTTGTATAAGTGCATTTCTTGAATTCATTGTATGAGTTTATTTTTCGTGTTCGTTTTTATTATTATATTTTTGGTATTCGTTGGTAATAGTATATTTGTTTGTATGAGCATATTTTTGATATTCGTGTGTACTAGTGTATTTTTTGTCTTTGGTTTTACTTACGTTTTGCTTTGTATTTGGTTGGATTATTTGTATTTGTGGTTGTTGGTTTGTGGGGAAAAAGAGAAAGTTACACGTACATTCATAGTGGCAGTAGCATCAGGATCTTCATTGGAGGATGCTTCTTGAGAGAAGAGCAGGAGTCTCCAGAGACTTTTGCCGCTCCTCGCACCACTGGAACTCCCGGATGAATTCGTTGTCGTCGTCGTGGTGGCGTTGAGTTAATGACGCGGAGGAAGAGGAACAACAACAACACCGGCAACAACAACCACACTTTGGGTATTCCAAAGAGAAGAAGAACAAGTGGGGTTGGAGGAAGAAAAGGAAGAAGAAGAAGAACAAGAAGAACAAGAACCACAATAATAAACTTCTCCTTTTGGCTCAGGGATTGTGGCATCATCCGTTTTGTCCCAAACACACTGGTTCCCCACTTCATCCTGACCCAATCCCTCCCGTCGTCCCCCTAATAACAACAGTGTCTTGAGGAGATGAATTGTCTCCCACATTTTTGCATCTTCTCTTCCTCCCTTTTGTCCTCTGTCTCTCCCTCCCTCCCACCTTTTTTCTTTGTTTCCCAATTTAACCTCGGGATTTTGGGAGGAGGAACAACCCGACGACGCACACGCACAGTTCTGTCGAATTTTATGTAATTCCTCTATATACTTTTTTTAATTTAAAAATCACCGTCCAAATCTCTATACCCAAATGTTTTTTTATTATTTTTGTCTCTTTTTACTAGTTCTTGTATTGCCCTCCATTCTTAACGGAGGATTTTTTTCTTCCTAAGTAGCGACGTAAAAAACGTACAAAAATTTCTCTTGTATTTTTGTCTTGGTCAAAACAAATCTTCACAAGGGGATGACCCACGTTTTACCGGAAAAGTGGGAAGTATACGTTTAAAATATGCACCAGTGGAAGAAATTGAGAGGACTGAAAGAAGACCTTGTCCTTCCCCTTCACACCTTTTGTAATCAGACAAACATTTCAGGTGGATAAGAGGAAATATCTCCCTTGTTTTTTATCCTGGTCTTCCCCTCTTAATGAGGAGGAAGGCCAAGAGGAAGACGTAGAAGAGGTGAGAAGAAGATATTGTGGCTTCTCATTAGTAAACCATTTTTTCTCAGGCACTTTCCTCATCAAGGGAAAAATGTACCTCTTCTAGCTCCTTGCTCTCTCTCCCTATCTATTTCTCTACCTGTCTCATCTGAAAAAAAGTGTAACCAGGACTGTACGTTAGTCGATTATATAAATAACTTAAATCCCATTGTAATCTTAGAAGCCACAAATGTGTTCTGAGCTGAATACCAACACGGTGAAATTGGAAGTAAGACCCACACTTGTAACAACGACTTTCTCTTTTCCCTCTCTCTCTCTTTAGCTTTCTCTCCGTCTATCTGTCGCTTTATCCCACGAAAAACATGTCCCTGTTCCCACAAGCAGTTAAAATAAGCCCGTATTTCTCTCCTTATGACTGAAAGTTTTTGGTCAAAGAAAAAAAAATTTGAGAAGGGAAAAAATAAAGATGAGGAAGCTGGGAAGAGGGGAAGAAAAGGGATGAGAACTGAATACAAAGGGTTAAAATGTGCCAAAGTCATACACAAACACACTCGCAAATATGGCACACAAACAACACACTATCTAAAACTCTTTTTCAGTTCTTCTCTCAACCTCCTCCATGGAGCAGTGCAAATGGCAGAGTGAGGGAGGAGGATGCCGGAGTCTATTTCCAACACCATGAGACTCTTTTCCCATGCTTTTCAAATAAACCCTTCAGTCAGAGTAGAAAAAAAGTTTCCCAAAAGACATAAAAAAAATTCTCCTCCCCCTCCCCCTTGCAAACATCCCTCCCCTCCCACCTCTACTTCTCAAGTATACATTTTAGTACATGGGTAAAAAAGGATGGGGCAAAAATAGGACTATATACTGGAATATCACAAGCTACTGGAGGAGGTGGATGAGTAAGGAGAGAGAGAGAGGAGAATAGAGAGAGAGAGACAGGGGTATCGAGGTGGTGGTGGTTAAGAGAGGTGTGGTGTACTGGAGGATCTAGATATTAGTGGAGTTGGTGATAGGAGTCAAGCCCAGCAGGTGAATGGAATTTCCCTTGATGAATCTACAACAAACAACTTTTTGAGAGGGAAAAAGAGAGAGAAAAAGAGAAAGATAGAAGGGGAGGGAGAGAGGAAGAGAGAGAGAGAGAGAGAGGAGTCGGAGGGGAAAAAAGATGAAGCGGCAAGTTGCAGTAATAAATACACAACTTGTGAGGGACTTTTTAATCCATCATCCCCTGCTCTTTGGTAGTAATTACCGCCCTATGGGATGGTATCATAGGTGAAGGGGTGGGATGTCAGAAGGGACGGGGAGAAATTGCTGCAGGGGGAATTTAGAAAGAGTTCAATCGTAAGGAAAATCCGGGGAAAAAATCCTGACTGGTGCCCGTGAAAAGTGGATGTATTTAACAATATGTTATTTTCAGTCCTAGGGAAAATTTAATAGCAAGATTTCGGGGGGAGAAATTAGTAAAAAATGGTGAAGAAATATTCTGATTGAATGTATGTAAATTGGGAAAACATTTTTCTGGAGAAAGTTAGCGAGTGGGAGGTAAGGAGAAAATTGAAGGGAGAAGTGAAATAATCCTGGGATCCTAATTCGGGGAAAAGGCCCAGGAGATAAAGAATAAGGGTCTGGGGCGATCTAAAACAACGGGGAAGATCAATAACAGACAGAGACAAAAAGTATTAAAAAAAGTTTAAAGAAAGTAAAAAATTCAGGGAGCAAAACTTCTCTTTTAAATCAATGTATGGAGGAGCATTTAAAGAAAAATGTGTAACCAAAAAGAAAGACGGAGAAGAAGGGAACAATAAATCTCAATAAAAGAGAGATGGGAGAAAGTCCAATAAAATGACACTGTACAAGGAAAATAAATGGAAGGAGAGGTGGAAAGAAAGAGAAAGTTCAGGGGAAATTAGGAGGACCATCGGGGAAAATTAGGAGGAAATATTAGGCAAATAACGAGACAATATGCGGAGAATAAAGAAAAAGTACTGGGAGAATTGTGAGCAAAAATATAGGAGAAATTGAAAGAAAATAAATAGAATGCGCGGAGAAAACAATAAACAAGGTGCGGGGAAACAGGAAAAGCGGAGAGAAAACAATAACAAAAGCATAGAAGAAACAGGAAAAGCACAGAGAAAGTAACCAAAGAAGGGAAGAAAAGGAGAGAAAGTAAACAGAAAATGGGAAGAAAAGGAGAGAAAGAGCAGAGCAAGAACAGAGAAAATTCAAGGGGAAAAAGGTAATGTGAAGGAAAAAATAAAAATGTGGAAGGAGATGAGTCTGAAAAAGAAAGCGCCACAAAATATTTGTTGGGGTTACCAGAGAAATTTTAGTGGCTTAAACGTCTCATGAATATGTCAGGGAAAGTCCCTTAAAGCGAAAGTAGAAGATCTAACCTCACAATGTACTCAGACTTTCTACACTTGGTTACTCTTCGTAAAGTACGGAGAAGGCCAGGAAAGAAAGGGAAATTGTAGTACAAAGTTTTTGAAAATAAAGGGCAGTAAACAGGACTAGCAGTAGACAAGAACCAGAGTTGGGGAAGCCGTTTCTGGGAACATGAGAGAGAAAAAGTTGCCAAGTTCATAACTCATTCCCTGCAATGAAGATCCTATTTTTGTGGTAGCTCCCCCCGTTATTACCATCTCCCAACCCCAAACTTGATGAAAGAAGCCAGGAGGAAAGAGAAGGATCTTGGCAAAAAAAAACAAAATGACGATAAAAGAAACTACAATACTCTCCTAGGAAACATGGACTTTACGAAGGTGGCAAAAGAAGATGGAAGCCATCTCAAACCGGACAATTTCGTCTGGAAAAAGCGTCATGGAGAGAATTGGTACTTCAGGCCAGAGTGAGTATTTAAACACCGATTTAGCCCAAGAATTACCCCAAAATTTTGAATTTTAACTCCTACATGCTTCAATATCAAATCGAATGAATAATACAACAACTGGATAAATAATTAGGCATTTCAAAATGGTCGAAGGAAACAAAAGTCACAAAATCACTGTTTCATGAATGGGCCCTTTTTCAGTGGAAATGAAGGATGAACGAGGAAAACCTCTTGGGGCGACAGAAACAAGAGGAGGGAAGTTGATGAGATCAGTATATCAAACAGGAAATCAAAGAGAAAGCGATCAGTGGGTTTATATAAGTGAAAATCAAAGGGAATTAGGGAGAAAGACGGACAGACACGAAAATGATGAGAGAAAAACAGCGAGAAGGCAGGAGAGAAAAGAGGGACGAGCAAGAGAAAAATAGGAGAGTAAGAAGAAGACAAAAATAGCGAGACACACAAGACAAAGGAAGAAAGAAGGCATCAACAGAGAGAGAGAAATCAGAGATTCAGGCAGAAAAAAACCAACAGTGAGCGGGAGAAAACAATAAGCAAGAGAGAGACAGAGAAAAAATACCGGAGAGAGAATATAGGAGAGAAAGAGAGTGAAAACAAGAGTGAAAAGAGAGAAAACAAGAGAGAAAACAAGAGTGAAAAGAGAGAAAACAAAAGCGAAAAGAGAGAATATAAGAGAGAAAGAAAGATAAAACAAAATTGAAAAAGAGAGAAAATAAGAAAAAAGGGAGAGCGAAAATAAGAGAGAAAGAGAAAGAAAATAAAGGAGAAACGGAGAGAGAAAAATAAAGGAAAAACGGAGAGAGAAAAATAAAGGAGAAACGGAGAGAGATAAACAAAGGATAGACAGAAAGGAATAAAAGAGAGAGAAATTTTAAAAGAGATTCAGGCAGAAAACAAACTAACAGAGAGTGAGAGAAAACAATAAGCAAGAGAGACAGAGAGAAAATACCCGAGAGAGAATATGAGAGAGAAAGAATGAGAAAACAAGAGTTAAGGAGAGAAAACAAAGAAGCAGAAAAGAAAGCGAAAATAAGAGTGAAAAAGAGAGGAATTAAGAAAACAAGAGAGAACAAAAATAATAGAGAAAGAGAGAAACGGAAAGAGACAAATAACAGAGTGAAAATAAGACAGAGAGAGAGAGAGGAAAACCACACACAAAACACAATTACTAGCGAAAATCCGCCAGCTTTTCGTCACCCTTCTTAAACGTCCCGTTAAAGCGATTCGAGTAAACAGAAGATGATAAAGAGAGAAGAAACTCGAGGAGAAAGTTTATTCACAAAGCCTCGAAGTAAGAAATTCACCAGGAAGCTGACAGGAAGGGAACGGAAAAAAATGGGCTATAACAGCCTCTTCATATATGACTTCTCCTTTTTCCAACTTTCCCCTTGATAAAAAAATCCCTTTTCTTTCCACTATCTCTTGTGGAGATCGGTCGGAAAAGGGGAGATCCCTGATCCCTCGGAGCGACAAAAGAGATTGCGGTCGTTGTCAAGTAGGATAAGAGTACTACATGAAATGCTCATCACCTCATTAACAATGACAATTCTTTCCTTTCTCTCCGTCTAAACGTGGGTGGAAATTCGGCACCATTACAATATTCTCTCCGTATTTGCTTTTACACTAGCTAGTTTTGTTTTCGCCACAAAAAAGTACCTCCTTCGCACTTCCTTACACTCTTCCTGGATTTGTTTTATTTGGAGTTTTTTTTTTCAATCACGTCCTTCTTCTTCTTGGGAGGTTTTTTTTGGAGGATTCAAAATCAAATGATTTTCCCAGCACCTTTCACTCCTTTGCCCGTCTCTAATGCACTTGCCCTTGAATAATATTCTATTATGGAAAGGGAGTACAGAGAGAGATATCGAGGAAATAATTACCTACGTCACCATCTCACCTTCCTTGCTTCCAATTAGAAAAATTCAACTGAAAATGTATATTCATATCTGCGTATATATCATTTTTCAGGCTACACAAATATACAGTATAATTGTAATTTCTAATAAATCTAAACCCCTGACTGTGTGCCTTAATGAAATGTGATCACAGGAATTTCCAGCTCCTTTTCTCGAAAAAATAAACATGTATACGTTTTCCTATAATTTTCCCTTGTAACAAGAAATTGTAATGGAAGAATTTCTTGGAAGATTTCAACCTACTCACTTCTTATTCGTCTTCTTCGTATTCCACAACGAGTTTCTATAGCAGACTCGTTGCAGGTGTGAAAAAAAATTTTTCAACTGTTTGTACCTATTACATAGGGGGGATATTTGTTATTTAAGGATAAATATGATTATTTGTCTATTCCGTGGGAATCCACATGCAGAAAATAAGGTTGTTAAGAAATACTTCGCAGATCACAGTATTATTATGATAGAAAAGGTAATAAAGGTAATATGTGAAGATAGAACGGATTTCTTTTTCCTCACGGAAGAACCGGTTTAATGGGGAATCGGGGTAGTTATAAGATTCGATATCTCCTAAATATCCATTTCCTCTCCCGTGCAATGCAGAGGGGAGGGAATGCCGGAGAAGGCTGAAATAGACACACTTTCCTTGGGATTTTGATTATTAATAATAATTGGATCCGTTCCCAGCTAAAGAACAACGGTAATCCCGGGTAATAACGAGGTTGCAGACGAAGAAGAAGATGAGGCTGCGATTTCTCTTTCCCTCCTTAAATTAAGTGAAAATAAATTATTATGTCTTCACAAGGGCCTAATATTCTTGTTCACACTTCGAAAAAAAAAAATTGTTTCAACACTTTCTCCTTCTACGAAGAAAGTAAGTCCCTATTTCTATGTATGGAGAAAATACTTGTCTTTCCCGAGGAAATTCCTTCCTGTACTGCTTTCTTCTATTGAGAAAATTTCTCTTTTATCTTGTCCATGTTCACTATGTTTTTTCTGTATTTATTCTACGTAAAAAATATATCCCTCTGAATCTTCTCCATGTAAAGAAAATTTCTGCATTATGTATATCTATAAAAAAAAGTTTGCTCCTTTTTCTCCGGAGAAAATTTCTGGCTCAGTTTTTATCTACAAAAATGTCCCTGTGCTTTCTCCAAAAACAGTCTCTCCCTGCACTTTCTCCCTTTGAAGAAAATTTACCTCTACAAAATTTATATGTACAAAATTTATCTTTACGCTTTAACAGAAAAAAAGTCCCGTAGAAAGTACGCTTTCTTCCGGGAAAAACGCTTGCCCTCCCCTACCTTTTTTGGGGCAACTTGTAAAGTTACAAAAATTTTAGGGGTCGAAAAATCCTCTTCCAAAAGTCCTTTCAATCTCTTGGAAGGGACGGGAAAAGAAGAAAGTACCAAGTAGTGTTGTGAATGCGGGAATCTCTAGTTGACTACTACCTCCTGACTCCCTCTTTTCCCTGGTATAGTCCCGTGTGTGAGTAGTAGCACGAGCAGAAGATGAGGAAGGTGTGGGAGTCGTAGCAGTAGGGACAAGGATTCAAAAAGAAGAAGAAGGGGCAAGGCGAAGAATAACGGTGTCGTCCTACACGTTTTTAGTATTTAGTATCACTGTGTTCACACAGGAAAAAAAAAACCAAGAGCCGTGATGGTGTGTGTGAAAGCAAGAGTGTGTGTGTGAGGGAGACTAGCAGTCGACAGAACAGTCAGAGTTCGACTGAGGAACGTGCTGAGGAAAACAAAGAAATTCATTCCCTCCACGACTCTTCTCTCGCCCGTTTTTTATACACAAAGAGAGACCGAGAGAGAGAGAGAGGGACAGAAAGAGAGAGAAAGAGGGAGAGAGAGAGAGGAAGAAAAGAGAGCTTTCCGTTGAGTATGGAACCCTCTTGTCTCCACTATTTACGCATATATATATTCACATGCTTATGTATACACTGTGCTCAGTCCTCTATTATTGACTGCATACGTTACGTGTCCGGGTATTTCAAATGTTGGTGGTGGCAGTTGTACTAGCCACGGTGGGAATAGCGTTTTCGTAGTAGCAAAAAAAAAAAAACGTCGGAGTAATAGTAATAGCTTGTACGACTTCTAACTTGTCCCCCTTCGTCGTCCTCTCCGGCTTTCCCCTTCCCCTCTTTTTATATTCTGGACTCCATGTGACGTGGAGAATTGTAAATAGTATGTACCAAAAAAATGTCCTCTTGGAAGCATTGAGAGTAATGCCTTTGGCTTTCCCTACACTACTTCTTCTAACTACTTTCTATTACAACCTTTACTTCTACCGCCTAACTATGGCAAGCCCGTGGGAGAACGAGAGAGACAGAGAGAGAGGAAATGGCTAAACTACTCTTTTTGGTATCGTTTTCTTCTTTGTGTGTCCCATGTCCCTCTTTGGTTCCTTAACTTGGAATCTTTTTGTATTTTGGTCTTCCCATCTTGGTATTAGTTGTAATTAGCCCCACTTTTACTTGTAATGACCCGGGTGAGAAGGGTAGAGGGGGAAGTATGGAAGGTATTTAAATAAAAGGGGAGACGGGGAGAGAGCCTCGGTGGGGATAAAAGGGACATGTTGGAGGACCTCAAATAATGTTGATTTTACCTGGGACAGTGACAGGAGCCACTTCCATATATGGGCCTCTCGGACTCAAGTCGGACAATTGATCATTTGGGGCTTGGGAGAAATCTATCCGTCCATCAACTCATCAGTGTCCACCTTTCTTGTTCCCCCTTTCAGTCTTGATAATTCCTCTGCTGTCCATGTTCTTTCGTTTTGTACCTGTGTATGCCCATGTTTTGACTGGCTTTTGTCATGGCTTGTTCTTGGTACTTTCTTTTCATTTTAGACTCTCAACCTCTTGCTTTCTCCGTGTTTGGAGCGATTTATACTTTGCGTCTAATGTCTTTACTTTTTCCCCATCTTTCTCTTTTTCTCCAACAATATCGGTATTTCTCCACTCGGTATTCGAGGCTCTAGCAAACCCTGCTTCAATTATCTCATTGTCTTGCTTGTTTTTTCCGTTTCATTTTCCCTTCTTAACGTTACCTCGTTTTGGCTCTTTTTGAATTTCTCTCCTGTTTTCTTTGTTGGAGTTTCTCTCTTTTTTTTTGCTTCGCTTGATGCCTTTCTCTCTTTTTCTCGCGGGATGTCTTTCTCGCTTGTTTCCTCCTTTTAACTTTTTCTAAATTTTTTCTCTCACCGTTTCTCTTTCTGGTGTACTAGGTATTTTGGTTTCTATTTTGGCGCCTATATTGTTGGCTTTTTACATCGTTGTCTTCCTGCATTCTTTCCCTGTTTGTCTTTCCCTACTGTTTTCTATCGCTGTGTTTCCATCTTTTTTTTACTTTTTCTAATGCTTTATTTGTTATTGTTTTCTCTTTTCGTTTTCTCTAATGCTTTATTTCTTTAGTTTTTCCTCTTTGCTTTCTCTATTGTTTTATTCCTTTGTTTGTCTCTCTTTGGTTTCAAAGTTGTTTTCGTTCTTTAGCTTTCTCTGTATTTTTTCTCAGTTGTTCTTCCTGCTTGACGTTCTATATTGTGTTTTCTATGAATGGCCCGAGTGTTTTCTTTATTTCGTTCTTCCTGGCTTTCTTCCGTGTCACTTCTCTTCGCGTTCTTTATTGTTTTCTTCCTTGACCTTTACTCGTCGCTTTCTCTATTGAATTCCGTTTGGATTCGTCTATTGTTTTCATTCTTTTGATTTCAATATTGTCTTCTCTTTTCCATTTTCTGTGTTGCTGTGGCTTTCTCCCTTTGGCTTTCTTTGATATCAATGAGGCTGACTATTTACGATTTCCAAACCACCACACACCAGCCATGGACTTTCTCCCTTTGACATTCTCTGAAATATTCTCCCTTTGACTTTCTCTGAAATATTCTCCCTTTGACTTTCTCTGAAATATTCTCCCTTTGAC
>JAQGBT010006476.1:0-12418 GCA_034698585.1 Disparrhopalites patrizii | reverse complement strand
AAGAGAAGAGAAAATAGTGAGAGAGAGAAAAGAAAAGCGACACAGAGAAGAGAAAATAGTGAGAAGAAAATAGTGAGTGAAAAGAAGAGCGAAAGAGAGAAAGAGAAGAGAAAATAGTGAGATAGAGAAAAGAAGAGCGAAAGAGAGAGCGAGAAAGAGAATAAACTATCGAGAGGGAGAAAGAGAAAATAGTGAGAGAGAAAGAAAAGAAGAGCGAAAGAGAGAAAGAGAATAAAAGCGTGAGAGAGAGAAAGAGAATAAAAGAGTGAGAGACAGAGAAAGAGAATAAAAGAGTGAAAGAGAGAGCGAGAAAATAGTGAGGGAGAGAGAATAGAATAGCGAAAGAGGGAACGAGAATAAAAAATGAGAGAGGGAAAGAGAATAAAAAAGCGAAAGAGAGAGAAAGAGAATAAAAAAGCGAAAGAGAGATAAAGAGAAGAAAAGAGCCATAGAGAAAGAGAAGGAAAGACCGAATAAAGTTCAGAGTGAGCTAGAGAGAGAAGAGCAAGAGGTTGAAAAGAGCAGGAAGAGAGAGAATGAAGGACAGAGCGAGACGTAGACGCGCAGAAAGAGAGATAGAAGTAACAAGAAAGAGAGAGAAATAAAGATGGAGCTAGAGAAACGAGAGCTAGACGGAGAGAGCAAGAAGGAATGAGCGACAAGGAGATGGAGAAAGGGAAAGAGGAAGAGTGGGAAAAAGAGAGAGATAAAAAGATAAAGAGAGAGAGAGAGAGGAAGAGCGACAGTGAAAGAGTGAAAGAAAGAAAGGGCAGAGAGAGTGAGAAACAATGTAAATAATAAAGAGGAATTGTGAGTGAAGAAATAAGAAACAAGTGTTGAGTGAGTTGATATGGATGGATGCTTCAGTGACTCTTGGCCATGTGAATACATACGGGGATTAGATGGGGAGAAGCTCGGCAGTAGAGAGAACGGGCACTTATTCCGGGAAGGAAATTTCCCTGAATGTACCCCGGCATGGCCGAATTGGTGTGGAGGGAGAGAGTGATTGGAAAAGGTGGAGAAGGAGGAGGGGGAAAGTGGTAGAAGGGGGAGATTAATGGATGGGGCAATGAATATATTAGGGACAAGGGTGAAACCGGCGGGGTGAGAGACGAGACGAGAGGGACTTGCCGTGAGGAAGCAAATGAGCAAATGAACAAATTCCCACCACCCATACGTTTGAAGGGCAGCCAGACCTTGAAAACAGCCCCGAAGACAACAGATTAATCAATGAATATTGTCCCAAGAATATTTAGGGGAAAGTCAATCTGCATCGGTTTCGCAATAAATTGTCCAGTTTTTTAAAGTAATAGGTACCTAACTGGGCCAACATCCAAGGACTTACAAGGCAAAACGAAGACAGCTAGGAAATACAGATGTCCAAATGCCATGAGGAAAGCCGGAGACTGACAGATCCAACGTATAATAGAAGGGCTGGAGAAAGTAAACAAAAGAAAAGGGCAAAAGCCGAGCTTCAATGTGCTTTTCCGAATATCAAAATCCATTTCCCAGAGGAGTTAGAATAGATGAAAATAAACATAACAAGATCGAAGGAAATTCTGATGAGGGAGCAGGAATTTTGAGGGCCTAAAAATAGAGTGGGAAATACTGGAAAATAAAGGAAGCGTAAAAATAACTCGGAAACAAGGGGAGGAATAACAAATCAGAATTAAAATGAAACCCGTACCATCACCATGCAAATCTTGTTTCTGAACCTTTGCATTTCCCAATTGCTCTTCTGTTTTTTACATTTCTCTCTATCAATCTGTCCCCGTGTCTCTCAAATTCACTTTCGCTTCCTCTATTTTCTCTGTCTCTCTCTCTTCTTCTATTTTCCTCTCTCCCAATCTCTCCTATATTCCTCTATTTTTCTCTGTATTCTATTGTCTTTTAGTTTTCTCTGTCTTCTCTGTTCCTCTATTTTTCTCTCCCTCTCCTATTTTCCTCTATTTTTTTCTCTCTCTCCTATTTTAATATATTTCTCTCTCGCTCCTATTTTCGTCTATTTTTCTCTGTGTTCTATTGCCGTCTCTTTTTCTGTCTGCAATTTTTCTCCATTTTTGTCTCTTTTCTATTTTCCTTTATTTTTTTCGCTCTTCTATTATCCTTTATTTTTTTCGCTCTTCTATTATCCTTTATTTTTTTCGCTCTTCTATTATCCTTTATTTTTCTCTCTCTCCCTTTTTCTCTCCATTTTTCTCTCTCTTACATTTTCCTTTATTTATCTCTCTCTTCTGTTTTACTTTTTTCTATCTCGCTCTCCTATTTTCCCTGATTTTACTCTCTCTTTTGTTGTCCTCTATTTTTTACTCTCTTCCTGTATTTTTCTCTCTTTCTCTATTGTTCTCTCTCGTAATTTTTACTATCTTCCTGTATTTTTTTCTCTTTCTCTACTGTTTTGTCTCTTCCATTTTCCTCTCGCTTCCTTTATTTTTTCTCTCTCTCTTCCTCTACTTCTGTCTCTCTCTTTTACTGTGTTTTCCTTTCTCTCGCCTCTATTTCCCTCTCCCTCTATTCTGTTTTCCTCTCTCTTCCTCTATCCCTTTAAATTCCTTTCAAACTTCTCTTTATTGTTTTTTCTTCCTGTTTTCCTGTATTCTCTTTGTTTTCCTCTTTCATCTTCCTCTTCCACTCTCTTTCATCTTCCTCTTCCACTCTCTTTCATCTTCCTCTTTCTCTCTGTTGATTCTTTTCCACTCTTTCTTCTCTTGCCCGTTCTACTTGTTTTCGTTTCGTATTTCCCCCTCTTTTTCCTACATTCCTTCTCTCCCTCTCTTTGTCTCGCTTTTCTCACACTGTCCTTTCTCTCTCTTTCCCTTTACCTCTTATTTCTCTATTCTCAAGTTGTAATTATCCCTCTCCCATTCTGTCCTTTCCCCCGTCCTTTCGTCGGTTTCCCGCACTCTTGTTCCCCCTTCCCTTCCTTTCACCATCCTTTGCCCTTATTTCCCTCTCTCCCACAGAAAATTCCTCTCAGATCAAAAAGTTTGTGTCGACAAGGTAGGAGGGATGGAAGAAGCTATATACTTAAAATTGACATTCAATACGGAATTTCGGGAAGAGAATAAAAAATATTAAAAAAAGAAAGCAATGCCATCGTCTCCAGGACGACCCCCACCCCTTTACCTCCTCTCCTGCTGCGTGTGGCTCCAGGGAGCCCCGGGGATGATGATCAACTTTATTGGAATTCATTGAAATTAGAATTTTGAAGAGGAGCGAAAATAAATGAATTGAGAAGGAGGGGGAAGACAGGGAGAGTTGAGCGTTAGTGAGAGAGAGAGAGAGAGAGAGAGAGGGAGGGAGAGAGAAAGAAAAAATAGAGGAAAGGAGAGATTGCGTGTGATGTTCCGGATTTTATGTGAGGAATAAAAGAGGAAGCGGAACATTGCCTGTAATTGAGTTGGCAGATCCATTGAGAATTTGAGGAGTATCTCTCTCTCCCTCTCTCGCTCTCTCTCCCTCTCTCTCTCCCTCTCTCTCTCCCTTCTTCGTCTTCCCCCTCTGGTGAAAGGCTCATGACTTGTACAGGGTCCACACTAAACTACATCCTTTGCTCTCTCAAACCACATACAAGGCTGTTGGGATGGATGGGAAGTCCTGAGATGATTCCGGAGTTGAGAGAGAGGGAAAGAGAAAGAGAGAGAGAGAAATAGGGAGAGATAGAGAGTAGAAAGGAATGATACGTGGAAAAAGGGGCGAGTGAGGGGGGCTCTGTGGTTACGTGCGTAAAGATAGAGATTTGAGCCTTGGCAACGTGTCTGTTTTCTAAAGTTTCAAAGTGGGGCTAATTTTTCGTGTGATCATAATGCAATTTGTGGAAGGTGCGTCGCAACTTTGGCAATAATTTCGTGATGTGGGTTAATGTAATATGGACCCTCTCACTCTCTCCATCTCTCTCCCTCACTCACCCTTCCAGCCACTACTATGGAAATGGATGAGGAAGAGAGGGAGAGAGAGGGAAGGAGAGAGGCATCTATATGTCTAATGCGTCCTCCATAATGTCGTGTATGTAACCATGTAACCCTGGGGAAATTCACCACAACTTTTTTAACAAACTCCTCACGTCCAAACTTCCACACACAAGCACATTCACATAAGAAAGGTCGGAGTATAGGGACAAGTTCTCCCTTCCTTCCACTTTCTCTCTTCCCCACTTTCATCATTTCCTTCCGCATATATTTCCCTTTCTCTTGTACGGCCTCAGTCTGTCGAATTCTCTCTTCTGGGTTTTCTTGGTTCTTCTTCAAATCTACTATCTCTTTTATCGTTTCAATTCGCTCATTTTTTCTTGCTGTTTCTTTTTCATTTCCTAACTTTCTCCTTTTTCTTCTCTCTCTTTCTCTTTCATTTCCTAACTTTCTCTTTTTCTCTCGGTCTTTCTCTTTCATTTCCTAACTTTCTCTTTTTTTCTCGCTCTTTCTCTTTCATTTCCTAACGTTCTCTTTTTTGCTCGCTCTTTCTCTTTCATTTTCTAACTTTCTCGTTTTCTTCTCGCTCTTTCGCTTTCATTTTCTCTATTTCCTTAGAGTTTTCTCGCTCTTTCTCTTTCGTGTTTTCTCGTTTTCTTTCGTGTGTTCTCTTCTGTTAGAGTTTTCTCGCTCTTTCTCTTTCATTTGGTCTCTTTTTTAGAGTTTTCTCGCTCTTTCTCTTTCACGTTTTCTTTCATGTTTTCTCTTTTTCTACAATTTCCTTGCTCTTACTCTTTTATATTCTCTGTTTTTCTAGAGTTTTCTCACTCTTTTTCTTTTATGTTTTCTCTTTTTCTAAAATTGTCTTGCTCCTTAGCTTTTATATTTTCTTTTTTTCTAGAGTTTCCTCGCTCTTTCTGTTTGAATTCTCTCTTTTTCTAAAGATTTCTCGCTCTTTTCATGTTTTCGCTTTTTCTAGGGTTTTATCTCTATTTTTCGAGCGTTTCATCTCTCTTTTTCTTTCATTTCCTCTCTTTTTCCAGAGTTTTCACTGTTTCTCTTTCCTCTTCTATCTTTTTCTAGAGTTTTGTAGCTGTCTTATTAATTTCGTCTTTCTTCTCATTTTTTGTCACTATTATTTATTTCCTTACTTTCTGTCACTCACTTGGTCTATCTCCATTTTTTCACTTGTTCATTTATTCACACCCTTTTTCATTCATTTCGTCACTTTCTCTCATTCTTCGTCCTTTCTAATTCTTCTGTCTCATTTTGTTTGTCCTTTTCTCTACTTTTCCTTCCTTTCTCTTATTTTTTCTGGCATTTCTGGTGCATTTTTTTCACTTTTCTCATTCATTTTCTTCTCATTCATGCCCTCTGTTTCTATAGATTTTTTCGGTCGCTGATTAACTTACCTTTCATTTTTGTCGTCACATTCATTTTTGTTCATTTTTGTCGATATTTTTGTTGTCTCTCGCGCTTGTAGATTCTCATACCTTTCTGTCCTTCTCTGCTAATCGACCTCACACGTTCTAGCTCAATCCATATTATTCCTCACTTTCTCCTTTGTTTGTTTTTCTTTTCATCTTATTTTATATGTCATAGGGTCCCTATCAGTTTTTCAATTACGTCTTCCTCTTCCTTTGTGTGTCTCGATTAACACATTTCTCTCTATTTTTCTCTACGTTCTCACTCCTGCATCCGTCCGTACGTTCCAAAATGGCACTTTTCTCTCCTCCTTCCTCTTACTTCGTGATTACCATCATTCACAGCCCCGTTTTTCCCTTTGTCCTTTAATCCAGATTTTTTAACAGTGTGTCGGTACATGTATTCTCCTGTTTTTCCCCTTTGGACCAACTCCACCGGGACAAATACGTGCTAAATATCCTTTTGTGTCCCTATTTTTCCAATGTCTCTAAATATCCTTTTGCGCCTTTCCTAATGCCTCTCGTGGCAAATCTCTCATTAGCACAGATTCCCAAAAAGGAGCGGAAATAGGATGCTTCTTCCATCTCTCGGCTTTCCTCCTCGCACCTTTCCCATGCATTCTACTCCACCCCGGCAAATCCAATATATATGTATATCAGGGTATAAGTCGTATAAGCAAGTGCAAAAAGAGAGAAGGCAGAGAGAATGTAGAGGGGGGAAAAATTCAATGTTACGTGTCAATTCACGTAAGGAGAAAGTGGATCAGAAAGGCCTGCATAGCCGTGTATATCACATATGTATGTATGCATATGTATGTGTACCTATATGTATACATACATATGTGACCAGTATACATATGTGCGCGGATTGTATCCCAGATTTAATGTTTTATGGACAACCTAACCAATTTCCGATACTCGGGCCGTCTCTCCCTCTCCAGTGGATATATTTTCTGGTCACCGTCTCTATTACTTTCTATATAAGAGACGTCTCTCCCTTTTTTTTTTACTTTCTCTTATAGTAATCTCCTCCATACCAGATGCTTTCTCTCTCTCTCTCTCTCTTGACAATATTATCTGTCACTTAATCAATTAGCCCTCACGCATTGCTCCCCTCCAATTTTTCCGGGGGTTGAGGGGCATGCCTGGAGCCGCCGTAAGTACACATGTATGTACATATGTGCGTGTCTTTGCATGACTTTATAGTTTGGAGGATTGAAATGAATGTATAGATATACATATGTATAGATAAATGGTGCCCAGAAGCTATTTATTCTGGATTGAATTCATGTCTCTCCTTGCCCCAGAGTGGAAAGGGAGCCATAGGTCATGGTTTCTCTCTCTCTCTCTCTCTCTCTCTCTCTCTCTCAATCTTCCATCTTCTCTCTGTTTCTCTCTATATTTCTTATTTAGGTTGAAGTGTATATGTCGGGGCGGGAAAGATGAATAAAATCCTTTCTATATGTAATCCTTGGCCTCCAAAAGGGATGAAGGCACGTCCCTGCATGCATATGAGGATGTTCATATAGCCACGGGATTAAGAGAGAGATCCGAGAGGAAGAAGCGGCGGCTGAGGCACGTCTGGAGGTAATTTCATTCAGAAGTTTTCTTGAGCGGGTAAAGGGAAAGTTTTTTTTTTGGGGCGAAGAAACTTCTTGTGAATTCCGAATTCCCTTGACAAGTTTGTTTTTTGGGGTGTTTACTTTTACGGTTATATTATTTTATTACCTCCCCCTCCTTCTCAAAAACTAAATGTAACCCCAATGTGGAGATTTTATATTTTTGGGTGGAAAAGACCCTGAAGCTTTTTGGGAAAATGTACTTAAAAATATGGAGAGATTCTCCCGACGCTCAAATAAAAAGTTTGGTGATCAATGTTGGAAGGAAAATATGAAGTGACCAAATTAATTAGCCCTGGTCGGGGCCAAGGAGATAGAATAAAAGGGGATAGAAATGTAGTGTTTCGAAAATGAGAAGTAATGCAGGACGTGTTGGGGGAAACAATGGGTGCAAACGCGTATATAAATGGTAGGGAGAAGCCAGAAGGAACGCTACGAAGATAAAATATTGCGTCCATAAAAAATTAATTAACGTCTTCAGACAATATTTGTATTTGATCCAAATCGATTTTAATATTTATTGAGACATATACATATGTACATAAATAAATAAAACTTAAATCCGCATATAGGAATCTGGAAAATGGGACATTAAAAATAAGTCACAGAAATTGTGAAAATATATTCTAAAATTAATGCCAAAAATATATTGAAATCTAAAAATTTTCAAATATAAATAAATTAGTCAGAAAATAAAATTGATGCATTAAATTAAATTTGAAAAGTAAGCTTACGCATTAAATTAAAAAAGTAAATTGATGCAATTATTTAGATTAAAAAAAATTGTAAAATTAATTAGAAAATACAACTTGATGCAATTATTTATAAAAACAAATAGATTTATTAATTGTATTTATTTTATAAAAATGGATTTATTAATTGTATTTATTTAGAAAAAACAAATGGATTTATTAATTGTATTTATGTAGAAAAAACGACTGCATCTGTTAATTGTATTTATTTAGAAAAAACAAATGGATTTATTAATTGTATTTATTAATTGTAATTTAGAAAAAACAAATGCATCTATTAATTGTATTTATTTACGAAATAAAAACAGTCATATTTTTTCTAAATTAATGTATCAATTTGCATTTTTTAGCTTAATAATACATACTCGAAAAATGCATGTGTATAAATGTTGTACATGCAAATAATTAATTTGAAAAATACCTATAAATATAAAATCAATGAATTTGGAAAATATAAAACGAATAAATAATTCGAGAAAATTTGTAATTCGAAAAGAATTTTAATTAAAACACAAACGAATTTGGAAAGCATAAATACAGTTGGAAAGTAGAATGAAGACAATTTTAAAAATGTATGTACGCCAAAAATTTAAATCGAAAACCTTTATTCCAAGAATATAAAATTGAATTTCAATTCAAAGGACGAATTCAAAAAACAAAACAAATATGTCAAAGAAAATCCCTGGGAATTCCCCCTAAAGTGGATGAATTTCAAAACGGAGTAAGGGCAGCCCAGGAATAATCAGATTTGACGTCTCTCCCGAGATAAGTCCTTCGTCCTATAATGGAAGGCTCCTGGCCCTAACATCAAAGGGATGAGTTGATGGGGTAAATAAAACCTTGGGACACGGCTGGGAATTCCAAGGGAAGATTTTTCTACTTCCCCCCCCCCTCAGTTTATAGTTGCTTCTTAATCTTTATCTCCGTCTCCTCTTTTAAAGACTGGAGGAGGAGGCGGAGGAGGAGGAGGAGGAGTCGGCAGAGAAAATGAAAGAGTGTATATAGAAGAAATAAAAGGGAAAGACAAAGAACAAAATGTAGGAGCTCAGGGAAATAAAAGCAAATAATACGGGAGGTAGGGAAAGATGCTATGTATGAGACACTTTTCGGAGTGTCTCCATAGTCAGAGGCGACAACGGAGGGAGAGGAGAGACATAAGAGAGAGGGGAATGAAGGGGCTTGTTTTTAGTTCAGACCAAAAGCCAAGAGAGCAAAAGAGAGAGAGTGAAAGAGAGAGAGAGAGAGATGGAGAGAAGTAAGTCCAAAAGTCTTGACACTTTAATGAAACTCGTACGTGTTTCAAGTTTATTCGGTGACTTATTGTTCCGCACCGCCCTCAAATCCAACTTGCTCACTTTTTGAAACCCACAACAATCTCAAGGTCTTCCCATAAATCCCCTTTTTTACTTGACTTTCCCTTTCTCTCTCTTTCTCTTTCACTTACATCTTTCCCTGCTCCACAATTACCATTTCCATTTAAATACACAACAACAACAACAATACTTTATTTTATTATTCCTCCACGCCACATATACACTTTCCCAATAAATCCACCATTTTTCCTTCTACCTCCTTTTCTCTCCATTTTTCTCTCTCTCGCTTTCGCTTCTTCTCTTTCTCCGTCGCTTTCTCGTCAATCTAACTCCCTCTCGCTTTCTCTCCTTCTCTTTCTCCAACGATTTCTCTTCATTTTTCTCTCACGCGCTTTCTCTGCATTTTTATCTCTCGCGCATTATCTGCATTTTTCTATCTCTCGCTTTCTTTCCGCCTTTCTCTCTCTCGCTTTCTCTCCTTCTCTTTCTCCATCGCTTCACTTTTCTCTCTCGCTTTCTCGCCTTCTCTCTCCATCGTTTTTTTTTGCGTTTTTTCTCTCTGCCTTTCTCTTCATTTTTCGCTCTCTGGCTTTCTCTTCATGTTTTTGTCTCTCGCTTTGTCTCCTTCTCTTTCTCCATAGTTTCTCTCCGCTTTTTCTCTCTCTCTCTCTTTGCCTTTCTCTTCATTTTTCTCTCTCTCGCTTTGTCTCTTTCTCTCTCTCCATCGTTTTCTCTCCGCTTTTTCTCTCTCGCTTTGTCTCTTCTCTCTCCATCGTTTTCTCTCCGTTTTTTCTCTCTCCCGCTTTGTCTTCTTCTGTCTCTCTCCATCGTTTTCTCTCCGTTTTTTCTCTCGTTCTCTCTGCATCGTTTTTTTCTCCGTTTTCTCTCTCTCTTTGCCTTTCTCTTCATTTTTCACTCCCTCGCTTTCTCTCCGTTTTTCTCTCGTTCTCTCTGCATCGTTTTTCTCTCCGTTTTTCTCTCTCGCTTACTCTCCTTCTCTCCATCCATCGTTTTCTCTCTGTTTGTTCTCTCTCTGCCTTTCTCTTAATTTTGCTCTCTCTCTCGTTGTCTCTCCTTTTGCCTCCTTTTGTCTCTCTCACTGTATCCCCTAATCTCCGGCAAACCCTCTATGTGGCTGTGACATAAAAGGGAGGGAAAAAACCCGGACTTACATAAAATATGTAGGCCCGTGTGACCACGTATCTCTCTACTTTTCCTCCCCCAGAGTGAGAAGAAAGGCCGGGGTGGGGAGGGCGAAGAGGGAGACAAAAGAAGAAAAGAAACTGGGACCCATAAAATATTTAAACCTTTTCTCGTAAAAACATGGTAAACGTCAAGGGAATAAAAGGCTGCCAATTTCCATAGCAAACTACAATTCCTTCTTAGCGCTCCCTCTTCTTCTTCTTCTCATCCTCTTGTCGTCCCCACTTTCTCCGAAAGAATAGAAGGCTACATAGGTAGGTGTGAGTTGGAGTCAAAGGAGAATGAGTCAGAGAAGGAGGGAGAGAAAATCGGAGACAGTGGCAGCAAAAAGGAAACAGGAAGGGGGAGAAAGAGATGGACAGGTATAGGTACTATTAAGTAGGACGGCGGTGAATAAACCGAGGACGGAGAGACAGAGAGCCAAAAACGTAGTGGAAGAGAGATGAAAGGCAGTAAAAACAAGAAAAAGTACCTCACAGAGATCAAGAAAACAGTGGGAATGAAATAGATGAGAGAGTAAGATGATCACATAAATACAGCAAATAACTAGAGGGAAATAGGATGGTAAAAATAATTACATACACTAAGCAGAGAGAAACATTGTGAAAGAGAGGGACGCAAAGAGACAGAGAAACGGAGAGAGGAAAACGGAGAGAAAAAGAATACTGAGAGAAATGAGAGAGAATGAAAACGGAGACAATCAAATGGGAAGGAACACAGATAGAAAAGAGAGAGACAGCACGTAACAGAGAGAAAAGAGAGAGACGGAATCCAGAGAGAAGAGAGAAACAGAAGGAAGCAGAGAGAGAAGAAATGCAGACAGAAGAGAGATAGAGAAGGAATACACAGAGAAGAGAGAGACACGAGGGAAGTAAACACAGACGGAATGAAAGAAATAGACAAAAGAAGAAGAGAAATATGGTGAAAGAGTCAAGAAAAAATCGGACGAGAAAGGCAAAGAATAAATAAAATGAAAGGGACAAAGAATTAGAAGATCGAAAAATGAGAGTGAATTTATATTGAAAGAGAGACAATAAGAGATCAAGGCGAAGGAGAAATTCATAGAAAAAGACAAATAATGAGAGTGGAAGCAACAGAGAAATATCAAATGAGAAAAAGTGAACAGAGAAAGATCAAATGAGGAGAAGTGAAAGCAACAGAGAAAGAGCGAGAAACAGTGAAAGCAAATGATAAAAATGAAAACTAAGTTGATGAACGCGAAATATGAAGTGAGCAAAGAAAAGGCAAGTAAAATATAAAAAAAACAATAAAAAACGGGAGAAAAAGAAGGTAAGACCACGGGAGAAAGTAAAGGTTAAAGAAAACAAGGAAATACTAACAAAAGTTCGAGAGTGAAAGACAGTAGGAGAAAAAAGATACATCCGAAGTAAAATCCGAGAGACAAACAGCAATAATGAGAGAGAAGGACAGACAGACGGGGAAAAGAGAACAACAAAAATATATAGTCCGGGGGATGACCAGAGAAAAACAAGAAGATAAAGGGGAAGTCGGATTGAGAGTGAAATGAGAAAAAGGAAGAGCGAGGATAAAAGGACGAGACAAGGGCCGCGCCTGGTGCTCCGACCAAAGTCAATACGACATTAACAAAGTCTTGTGGTGCTCACCACGCTGGGAGGAAGTTGAGGATAATATTAAGAGAATGGTCTTAAATGTATATTTTATTGACAAGGATCAGTCGTAAAGCAAAGGGGATTTTTGTCCTCCTATTTTTGTCCTTCCCCCGACTCCTTTCTCCTTCTTCATTCCCTTACCCCTCCACCACACTATATAAACCACCGCCACAACAATCAAGGGAAATGAATCAAGTTCCTTTTCTATTGACAACAACTTCCCCCCCCCCAGAAAAAAACGTCCCTCTCTCTCCAGCTTCAGACTGATAACGCACTCAAAAACCCCGAAGAAAAGAAGTGAATACGTATGTACATGTGTGTAGTTGTGTCTTGGGGAAGTATTATGAATGTCTCATAATAGTAGACGGAGTCCCTTTAGTTAAATATACCGTTAGAGGAGTGAAGAGGAGGAGAAGGGGAAGAGTCCCTAACTGTCTCCGGGGTCTTACGATATATGAAAGAGAGAGAAAGAGAGTGAGAAAGAGAGAGAGAACGAGAGAGAGCAAGAGAGAGCAAGAGAGAGAAAGAGAGAGAAAGAGAGAGAAAGAGAGACAGAGAGCACCGTTAC
>JAQGBT010006475.1:0-12420 GCA_034698585.1 Disparrhopalites patrizii | reverse complement strand
GAGAGAAAGTACTCAGAGAGAAAGAGAGAGAAAGTACTCAGAGAGAAAGAGAGAAAGTACTCAGAGAGAAAGAGAGAAAGTACTCAGAGAGAAAGAGAGAAAGTACTCAGAGAGAAAGAGAGAGAAAGAGCGAGAAAGTACTCACAGAGAAAGAGAGAGAAAGAGCGAGAAAGTACTCAGAGAGAAAGAGAGAAAGTACTCAGAGAGATGAACAGAAAATTGGACGAAGAAAAGATTACCAAAGATGTTTTTTTAAATTAGAAAACCGGACAAATAATAAGCGGAAGCAAGGCAGAATCGAAAATATAAGAAGGCAAAGTATAGCAAACCAGAATATAAAAGAAAAGGAAGGAATTGGCAAACACGAATTGGTGGGCGGATGAAATTGGTGAACGAATGAATAGAAGAAAGCTAAGGAAGATAAAATATAGAAAAATAAGCCAAATACAGCATGGTACAGAGCACGGAAAACAGGATATGAAAGGAGGAAGAGAACGACATCAAGAGCAAAAGACGCCTATAAATATATGAAAAAGCAAATACAAAAGAAGAAGAAATCAAAAGACGGGAAATACAGAACCGGAAAACGAGAGAAAAAGTTAAGAGACAGAAACGGGGAGAGAGAGAGACGGCACGAGAGGGGAAAAGGGAAAGAGAGACAGATACAAGAAAAAGGAAAGAAAGGTAGAAAAACGAAAAACAAGTGAACAGATGAAACAAAAGAAAAAGGAAAAAGAGACAGATACAAGAAAAACGACACAGAGGAAATAAAAAGCGAAGAGAAAGAAAAGAAAGCCAGAGAAAGATACAACAAAAAGAAACGCGAAGGGACACAGAAATTAAAAAAACAAAGGGAAGAAAGTGTCTGATAGCTTAAGAAACGAAAATAAAATAGAAGACTAAGAAAAGAGAAAAATAACACAATGCCAAAAAATAAGAAATTAAAAACACAGGGAGGGAAATATGACGAAAGAGAAAGCAAAAGAAAACGAAGAAATTAAAAATGTTCCTTGGGAAAAAATAATGTAACTAAAGTGAAGGAAAAAGCTAACGAGCGAGATTTTCGCAGGCGAGTAAAGAAGAAAGATTGGAAATGCTAAGAAGAGAAATATGACGAAAAAAGGCACGTAGAGAGAGAGAGAGTTAATTCAGATGCCTTTTTTATCGAGAGACAACTGGAAAGAAAATGCGAAGATAACAGTGAAACAGCAGTAGAGAGACAAGGCTGGAAGGAGAAAGAAGGAAATTGGGAAAGTCCAAAAGGGAGAGAGAAAGCGCCCGAGAAATATACTTAAAGACATTCTCAAAAATGTCCAGATACGCGTTCTTTTACACTTGCAAGGCTGTTCCTTCCCATTGCTTTCGATGGCCTTTCTCCCGCTCAAGTCAAGTCAAGTAGAACGCGTGTCGTGAAGCAAAGCACAATAAAGTTACCCTGTACAATGAATTTTCAGTAGTCGAAATTTTTTTTTTCTCCCTCACTCCCGCAGTAACGGTCGAACAGCAGTTTACTTCCTATTTCTGGTTCTCCTTTCCCTGGCCTTTCTTGGTCTTCCTATCAGACGGTGAATCTTACCCGTATTATTGCCTTTTCAGCTCTTTCTACTCGGCCTTTCCCTTAAAATGTCTCTCCCTGTAAAGCTCCCAATTTCTCTCCTTCTCTGCCAATTTTTGTTCTTTCTTACCATTTTTAACCTCAACCATCTTCCTCTTTCTGTCTTTCTCTTCTCTCAATTTCTCCCTTAAAATCTCATCTCCCATTGGCAACTGGAACTGCCCTTCTTGCCTCAATTTATTCCCTTGCCCCACTATCTTTGGGCGAATCTTGCCAGATTCCTCCCGGTTTCCCCTAACTGTAAAGTGCGTAATATTCCGAAAAACAACACACATGGACGAAAGGATAGAGTGAAAAGGAAGGAAGGACGAAGTAAAATTCTTCCTCCAAAAACTCCATGTCTTTCTCTCCTCTTACGACATTCAATGTACGCAACACATACCATTATTGTGTAATCTATGGAAAATTATTCAAATGACTCGTTCACAATCGCCTGGCGGCTGGCCCGCATATTTCCATCTCAACTGGAAAATCGAGTTTGTGATTTAAACATCATAAAACAATATTCTCTTCCTCTTTCTCCCTCCCTCTGTTTCTCTCCGTGTATGTTAGTATGTGCTATATCCATTCGTCGTGTACAGCATAGCCATAGAGGCGAACCATTACACAAAAATTATGAGGGTGCAGGGGTAGAGAAATACATGATAAATATACAAAGAGAAGGAGACTTGCTCAACCATGTATGGCAGGAAATAATAACAGACAAAAGTCAGAGAGATGCCAGTTCAGTCGGCAGGAAGACCGGAGAAATAAATGGCGGCACAAAGACAGAAGAGAGACATTATCAGACAGAAACAAAACAGGAGAGAAATACAGAGAGAAGTCAAAATCAAGGGCAGAAACACAAAAAACACGACACAAATATAGCGAAAGAGAGAAAAAATGAAAGACGAGAAAAACTAAGATCGAATATTAATCAAGAAACAAAAATTTCCAAATACAACGACATATCAACGACAACAGAGAAAACCAATAAAAAGAAGGAAAAATATAAATAGTAGACTACAATATAAATATACAAGGAGGGGCGGAGTAAACGAAAAAAGAGAAAGAAGGGATATAAGAGAAAGTGACAGACAGAGAAATTGGGGAAAGCGAAAAAGTGACAGAAAAAGATGAAAAGCAAAGTGAGAGAGAGAGAGAGAAAAAGAATGAAATAAAGAGAAAAAATGAGAGAGCGAAAGAAAAAGCGAGAAAGAGAAAAAGTGAGAGCGATAGAAAAAGGAAGAAAGAGAAAAAGTGAGAGAATTTAAGAGAAAGCGAGCAAGAGAAAAAATGAGAACGCAAGAAAAAGAAAGAGAAAAAATGAAAGAGAAAACGGAAAAAAGAAAAAAAGAGAAAGCGAGAGAGAAAATTAATGAAATAAATAGAAAGCGGGAAAGAGAAAACGTGAGAGAAAAATAAATCGAGAAGGAGAAAAAGTGAGAGAAAGAAAGAGAAATCAAGGAGAAAAAGTGAGAGAGGGAATAAGAAATCAAACAGAAAAAGTGAGAGAAAGAAAGAGAAATAAAGAAGAAAAAGTGAGAGAAAGCTAGAAGGAGAAAAGGTGAGAGAAAGCTAGAAGGAGAAAAGGTGAGAGAAAGAAAGAAGGAACAAAAGTGAGAGAAAGCAAGAGAAAGTTAGAACGAGAAAAAGTGAGAGAAAGAAAGAGAAAGTTAGAAGGATAAAAAGTGAGAGAAACAGAGGAAGCTAGGAGAAAAGTGAGAGATGCAAAGAGGAAGGAAAAAGGAAAGTGAGAGAGTGAAAGGGCTACAGAGAAACAGCGAGATAAAAACGGAAATAGGAAAACGAGAGAGAGAGAAAGAGAAACACAGAAACAGACAAAGAAAGCGGAAACGAGAGGGAATGAAATAGAAAGAGCAGGAAAATAAAGAATGGAAGGGCTAAGAGAGAAATATAAAAGAGAGGTAAAGCCTCATAGGGACGACGAGAAGCTGAGACGACAAGTATAAGACAGCAATTCACAAATTTGAGAGGGAAATAGAGGAGAGGGAGCGGGGAAAACCGCAGAACCCTAAAAACCAAACAATAAAGTAAATGGCAGAGAACCAGAAGAGAATGAACCGGAGCAGAACACATTATTACAGGAAGGGAGGGGGAAGGAATCGATTTTAAATCCGAAAAGTCAACCAAAAACCTTTATTTCCTAGATATGTATTTGAAATGTCCTTCTATATTTTCTGTCCTCTCACGTCGTAAATGTTTTTTATACGGGATTTATGTATGTTTTACCCCCCAATAAAAACAATCTCCCAATTGCTGGCTTATTCTTGTCTCATTAAAAGCAAATTCTCATCCTCCATTCCTTCACACTGCCAGCGCTCCAGGGAAGGATAGGCATGTTTTTATCCATACTTTTTCAATACATTCGTTAATTCTAATGGAAAGCACTTAATTTTTTCGATTCCCTTTTTCACAAAAGGAGAGTCACAATCAAGAACAGATTTTTAAACAACCAAGCAAACAATTTCTCAATAATTATTATCATTGTAATTCCTTCCCATTTTTTATTTTTGAAAAATACAAATGAGATCCCTTGCTGAGCCCCAAATCTGGCTATGATCTGGTCTAGTGCGGGCAAACAAAAGCCATTGAAATAAAAAATGTGTTTTTTGTACATGTATCCACACACACATATGAGTACCGTGTATAGAAGGGGCATAAAGAAAAAAAAGTCCGAGAAAAAATGGCAGTCGAAAAAAAAGGCCATGTTTTCAACCCCATAAAATTATTAGTGTTCCCTTCCACCACTGAGTCAAAAGGGAAAGGGGGAGACAGAGAGAGAGAGAGGAAAAAAAACTTTATTGGATTTTTTTTTTGGTAGACTGTACAGCTTAGGAAGAAATAAGAGTGAAACATTTACAATCCATTTAATCCTCTCATCCATCTCCCTCTCAAAAACAAAAGACAGAGAAGGAGCAGAAAAGTGGAAAAATATTCAGAGAGAGAGAGAGAGAGAAGGAAAAAAAAGCAAGCATAGGGGAAAATATACTTTCTCCAGCCCAAGAAATAAAAATCCCGTTACAAAAACATGGGAATACACACGAATGGAGAAGGAAATACAAAGACATGGGGAAATGCGGGGAAACGAAGGGAAATCAAGCAAATCGCAAAGCAATGAGGAAACGCAAGGGGCTAGAAAAAAATGGAGTATCAAAAACAAATGGAGAAAAAGAAGAGCATGAGGCGTATACAGATGAAAAAGCAGGAGAAAATTCATACAAACAAAATATACACATGCACATTCACCGAATTCGTCGAAATAGACGCTTGGGAATACAGAAAAATATCGTCGTTGAAGCATGAATCTGATCAACTCCACGCAACCTTCCATCAAGAACTCAAAAAATGCGTTAAATAACTAAAATATTGCGTATTGGAAAATATACGACGTATTAAAAACACTAAAAAGTGCTTGGAGCAAGAACGGTTCACGCTCAGACGAATTTTTAAAGGAGGAAAAAATAATTTCCTACAAAAATAATTCCCTGATATAAAATAATACTTTTATTATCCTGGACAAAATAAATTGTAAGAACTATTTCAAACTTGGTTTTTCAACCAGCGCTTGACCCCAATAATCAATCTATGTCAGAAAAAGCTCCGGTGAAATATACTTACCTATTTAAAAAAAATCAGATTAGAAAAAATCAATGTTATGCAAATTTTTGCAAAAAGAATTATTTCCTTTTAACATTCCAGCTCATATTTACAAATTTTTCCTTTTCCATAAATTAATAAATAAATAACTTTTAAATTGTAAAATATTCGAATTGTACATACAAATCCCAAGCAGATTTTATTAAATTAATAATGGGATTAGAAGGTTACTTGGACATCATCAGATTTACTTTTTTGTCAACCGTAGGAAAAAAAAAACCGAATATTTGCCACATCCACGCCATTAAAATTATTCTAATTTAACCAGACTCAGAAAGTCCAACTTTATCAGTGTTAATCGAATACAAATCTAAACGTCTTAGCGTCTAAAAGTCACCTAAAATTCCAGGAATATTTTCTTAAATCCTATATTTATATTTTATATTGTTAATCATATTTGTATTATGCCCAAAATTATATGTGTATAGATAGCTACAAAAAAATTAAAAACATTTTTAAATCCGACACAATACTACAAGCTGGATGTTGCTTCCTGCTATTTGAACTGATACATATTCTACTTACATACACATATAGATCTGGTGGAGATAATCAGATTTGGCTTCACTCGCGATAATCTCGAAAAATAATCCCAGCAAAATAACATGGAAACTAAAACTAGACAAATAAATAAATAAAAACATTTAATGAAAAAGAGAATTACAAGGGAAGGTGTATAATTCCATGCCATACTCCAGCCAGCTGGCAACGGCCGCCATCCCATATTCTTTGCTATGATTGAGAAGGAATGAGTCCAAACTGAGCGTTGAGGGGTTGATTACGGATGTCACCAGGAATTCCGAGTAGTGAAAGAAACACAGGATGGAGACGTATGCCCCCCAAGCCACATCCACCTCCGCGAAGACTACCAGCTGTCCTATGGACAGTCCAAAGCCAAGGAGATAAGCTCTTGACAGCACCTAAAAACCGGAGGAAGAAGAAGAAATAATAAATTGTCAAAAATACATGCATAAATAGATGGAAATGTCCCTACATTTTTTATATGTTACATTGTTTCTGCATTTCTTCTCTCTCTCTCACATCTTCATTTTTTTTCTTCCCACCAAAACAAAAGGACCTGAAAAATGGTCTTATTATTCAAAGCACTTGAAATGATATACATTTCCAGTTTCTCTCCATGAAAAAATATTTTTTTTATTGTCGCAGCAAAAAAAAAAAAAAATCCCTCCATCAAAATTCCCTCCTGAAAAAGATGGAGAAGTGCGGTGACACACTCCAGACGGAACCATGATTCTAATGGCTTTGTAGGGGATTATACCATCATCATATATTCTGTATTACCCTCTCCATCTTCCTCTTTTACAATCCACTTCATATACATAAAAATTCATCACATTATGCTCAAAATGTTTTCCTTTTTTTTTAGAGACGCTTACCGCCATACAACATCGTCAATCTACTTTCACCAGACTTTCTCCACACCTTAATCTTCACTTATTTTACCCTCCACACTCTTCAATGCTTTCTCTTTGTTCTGTTTACTTTTTCTCTTTCCCACTTTTTTGCTCTTTTTAAATTCTCTTTTAACCTTATTTTTATTCTTGCTCTCTTGGTCGCCCACTCTTACATTATTATTGCCTTCTCTATTCTACGAGGTACTTTTCTTTTTCTCATTTTTTCTCTGTCTCTTTCTTTTTTCCCGCTTTTATCGTCTCCATTTTTCTCTTTACTTCGCTACATTTCTTATCTTCCTTCGATATTTTTGCCCGTCTCTGCCATTTCTCCCGGTGCCTTTCTCTTTTTCATCGCTGCCTTTGTCTCTCTCTTCCTCTGAGTTTCTCTTTCATCTCTGCCTTTCATTTTCATCTCTGTTTTTTTGTCTCTCTCTGCCTTTCTTTTTCATCTGACTTTTTTCTATCTCTCTCTCTGCCTTTCTTTTTTAACATTGCCTTTTCTCTTTCTTTATGTGCCTTTTCTTTGTCTGTTTTTACCTTTCTTTCTCGGCCTCCTTCTTTCTCTCTCTTATCTTTCTCTTTCTCTCTTATCTTTCTCTGCTTCTTTGTTTCTCCCTCTCTATCTTTCTCTGCCTCTTTCTTTCTCTTTTGTCTTTCTCTTTCTCTCTTATCTTTCACTGCCTCTTTCTTTCTCGGCCTCTTTTATTCTTTTTCTATCTTATCTTTCTCTGTCTCTTTCTTTCTCTTTCTCTCTTATCTTTGTTTGCCTCTTTATTTTTCTCGGCCTCTTTCTCTCTTATCATTCTCTGCCACTTTCTTTTTCTTTTCTCTATTATCTTTCTCTGACTCTTTCTTTCTCTCTCTCTGCTTCTTCATTTCTCTTTCTCCGTCTCTCATTCTGATTTTCTGCACTTTTTGCTCTCTCCCTCACTGACTCTTTTGTCTCTCTCTCCCTGCCTCATACTCCCCCTTGATATATTTTTGTTCCCCTCTAAGCCAAAACACCTTCATTGTTTTTCTTGACAAAGAACTTCCGCCACGTCATTGTTGGACTTTTTATTCCTCAGAGTATTTTCTGCTTGTCTCAACCTTTTTCCCGAAGACGGCCTTCTTTCCACAACTTGTTTGGATTTCCACGTAAAAAAACCTACAGTAATACCTATACGTATAGCTCCGCGTGCATAAACCTGGGAAATCTTTCGCATCATTTTGTACTATACACTTGTACCGGAGTTTCCCCTTCAATTCCCCTTCCGCATCTTCTTTCCTTTACACAACTTTCACCGCATGATTTTACGCTCTTTTGTACTTTCACCACTCTCGCCAACCATTCATCTTCATCAGTCATACTTTCTGCATGCGGCCCTTCGTTCTCTTCCCTGTTTATCCGGGGCTGGGGCTGTTTCTTGGGGAGTTTTCTTTGTTGGAGTGTTTCATCTATAGCATATCGTATAAATTTTTCACATTTGAATTTTCACTGGTGAAAGCACACAACATTATGACGAACTCTTTTGGGGCCGTATACATGTCGGGGATTTGGTGCCAAAATTTCCTTGATTTAAAGCCCACGGAATTATGACTGCAGATATTTAATGGGAAATATATACCGTAATAAACCATTTTTTTGGTCACAGACCAACAATTTTACTCCAAATTTTATGTACAGCCTTATTATGCCGTAATATTAATAGTTTCTCCAAAGTCCGCCTGGGATCCGTCTACGATTCTAATTTAAGAAAATGGAGGAGGAAAACACAACAAACTCTGATTTTGTTAGGAGAAAAGTTTATACTTGCAAAGTTTTCTTTCCGAAAATTTGTTATACAACATCCAGCCAATCATCAGAAGCGGCGTGGAGAGGAGCGTCCAAACCTCATTTCATTGCTGTTTAATTATTTACACGGCACAAAGAAAAAATTAGGAGTGTATGCTAGTATCAAGTGAGAATGGGACCACATCCTGCTTTACTCCGTATGAATTTCCTTCGGAGAAGAGGAAATTATAATTTTGGGGGAAATTCCCATACATAACCGGATAATCACTCATTATTACCTTTAAACAGTTTCCTGCCCCCCGCCGTACTAAATACCCTGTCCAACTTTTTCTTCTACTACTTGACTCTGCTCCTGCAACTACTAATACGGCTAATGTGTAGCATGATTTCCTCAGAAATTCGGAAGCTGATGATTCTCACTCAGTATCTCGGCCAAACTCTCTCTCTCTCTCTCCACAACTATTCTGACTCTCTTTCACTCTTTTTTTCCTTCCTTTCTTTCTTTTTTCCATTTCTTTCCTTCTTCTCTCTCTCTCTACCTTACTGTCACTCTCTCCTTCTTTGCTTTCTCCTGCTTCCCTCAGAAATTCCATAAGTTCGTCCACATCGGTCTTTTTTCTCTCTTTGGGCATGTTGTCCTATCTATTGCTTTTTCCTAAATCCCTCTTTCTACATCACTCTCTTCCTGCCTTCAACTCCGATCTCTTTCTTATTTTCACCCCCTTTATCCGCTTTCTTCTTCGTATGTGTCTCTCTAAACTCTTTGAGTTTTCTCTTATCCTCTAATCTCTCGTTTTTCTGTTTTTTCTCCCGTTTTTCTGTTTTTTCTCCCGGTTTTCTGTTTTTTCTCCACTTTATTTTTTCCGACCTTTCTCCAATTTCTACTCTGCCTTTCTTTCCTTGTTTCGCGGCCTTCCTTCCGTACTTTCACTGCTTCGTTTCCGCTCCTTTTCTGCTTTATTATTTCCCCTTTTTTCTCTTATTCTTCTCTGCTTTATTATTTCCCTTTTCTTCCTGGGCATTATTTTTCTCGGTCTTTCTGCTCTTTCTCTACCTTCCTTCCGCTCTTTCTCTGCGCCTTTATTCTTTCCCCCTTCACTCCTTCTTTCTATGGACATCTCTCTCTCTCTCTCTCTGGTTCAGTATTTCTCCCGTTAATTCTAAGCTACTATCTCTCTGCGTTAATTTTTTCGGCCCACCTCCCCTTTCCAATTCTATTTATCTTCACACTTTTCCTTTAATCTTAAACGTTAAATTCTCTTTTTCAGTAGTTCTCTCTCTCTCCGTTTCTCTAGTTTTCATTGCCGACTATATTTTCTCACTGTATCGCTTTCCGTACATTTCTTCTTTACATTTTGTTCCTTTTTTCTCCAAGTCCACATCCCCCCCCATTATGTAACCTCATGTTCCAAAACGCGTATTTCCGTTTCCCTCCATTCTCTCCTCAATAAGTTGTTGTTTCCCCATAACTCCCCCCACGTTTTCCTACTGGGAAGCCCCAAAACGTTACCGCCAAAAAAAAAAGTCCATGAAAGCGGAAGTTAAGGGATAGGAGAAACTTCAATCAAGTTGAGAGACATGTGCGTGTAGCAGATGCACATTGGAGCATAAATATGTCTGTACTAAAAGAGTCCAGTACATATACAGACATATCTTGATGATCAACCTTTGTACAATATATATAGGGAACATTATAGCCAGGAGATTACTGCTGTGAGAAAAAGAGAGAGAGTGGGGCATTAATTCGAATTAAATCTACAGAGAAATTCATAAGTACTTGCTGTACACCCAGCTGCTTCTCCTCCCCCGCCACTGCTGAGATTGAGCAAAGGAGAAAATTATTAATTTGACAAGCATAGAGAGAGAGAGAGAGAAAGAGAAAGAGAGAGAGAAAGCGAGAGAAAGGAGAAACTGTTCAGCACACCCATAAAACACGATACACTTGTGTGAATCCTTTATATGAAGTTTCTATAGGACGGACTATTTTTGGAAAGAGACAGAGAGAGAGAGAGAGAAGAGCGTGTGTAAATGTATTTAACAATAGTGGGGGGCCATACTACACACAAAACTCCCTTTTTCCTTCCTTAAGTCCATATATATATGTACATAACCCCTATACATGCCACGTATTGTGAGAGAGGACTTGAAATGGGAAATCTGCTCTGTTTCTACTCGTCTGGGAGAAATTAGGAATGTGGTGACGTGGTAATTAATCAATCAGAGAAGAGGCAGTAGAAACGGGGAGGAAAGTGCCTCCACACAAACTGCCGAGAGAATCCATGGAGAGTTTTCTAAGGATTTTCCTAAAGCTCTCCAATTCAATACATATACACACAATGGCTTTCAGCCTCTCCAACCGGCAGAAATGGAAGAGAAAGCGAGAGAGAAAGAGAGAGAAAACAGGGAAAGCTAAAGTTTCCTGCCAAATGCTCTTTCATCAGCAAAAAAAAAAAAAAGTGGCAGGAGACAAAGAGGGCGGAATCCGATGGGTTAGAGTATAATCAAAGGCTGGAGAAAGTCGAGAAAACGGGGAGACAATCAAAGAGAACATTATGGCACAAATGAGGAGGCAGTGAAAAAGAAAATAGGAGGGAGAAGGATAAACAGATATAAAAAGAGTTAACAAAAAAAAAGTAAAGTATGAGAGGCCGTGATGGCCGGAAATAATGAAAGTAAATGGGAACGAAGTAGTTCAAGAATAAGGAGAAGGTAAACAAGACATTTTTTCAGCTAGAGACAAATAATACACAGAAAAAAGACGAACCATCCAGTCAGGTAGATCAGTCTTCACACAAAAACTTCACTAGCAATAGAACTAAGAAGCGGAGGGAAGATAAAGCAAATGGCGTAAAGAGGACTCAATGAGGAACAGAGAAACCCAATGGAAAAATGGTAAACTGTAGAAGAAAAATATAAAATAACCGATGAAAAAGAAAGAATAGAGAAAGCAAGGAGAAAAAAACCGGGAAGAGAGAAAGTAAATACAGAAACAATTTACCAGCAGAAATCTAGTAAGTAACGAAAGGGTAGCAAACAAAATTGAAGTCCAGCACAAAAATTAGCCAAAAAAATGAGAAAAATAAAATACCGTAGATATACAAAGAGAAATTAAATGACGAAAAATAAGGCAACTAGAAAAAACGAAAAAAAGGAAATCAAGTAAATCGAAAAAAGATGGGGGGAAAATCAAGTATAAATAGAAAAACGAGGAAAAAAGAAAAATCCAGTGCAAATTAAAAAAAAAAATAAAGAAAAATCCAATGCAAATAGAAAAACGAAAAACAAAGAAAAATTAACAGGAGAGGAAAACGAGAAATTATAGCAAATGACGACAACAAACATTCACGGGAAGCTACAAAGCAGATAAAATAAAAAAAGCCATCATCGGATAAACAAATCAAGAAAAACAGAAAAAAACGTCCAGTAAATATGCCCATATCAAATGTGGAAAAGCTTAAATGCATGAAACACGACAGCAAATGAAGACCCGAGAAAGTAAATGGGAAAACAACATCAATGGGAGGAACGATAATGCAACCAGGGAAGTGAAATGATGTGAGCTATAGTACGAGATAGAGAGAGAAAGGGAGACAGAGATCGCTAAGAAAAAAAATAAGCAGCACAAGACGGGTGAAAAATATATAAAGGGAGAAGATCGAAAGAGAGAGAGAGAGAGAAGAAGAGAAAGAACGAGAGGGAAACAAAGAGAAATAGGAATAAATAGAGAGAAATAGATAAAGATCGAGAGAGAAAGATGGAAAACGTGAGAAATACGAATAAATAGAGAGAAATAGAGAAAGATCGAGAGAGAAAGTTGGAAAACGAGAGAAATAGGGACAAAGAGGGAACGAGAGAGAAAAAGGGAAATAAAGAGAGAGAGAAAGAAAAAAAAGAGAGAGAAAGAGAAAAAGAGAGAAAAAGAGAGAGAGAAAGAGGGAAAAAGAGAGAGAGAAACA
>JAQGBT010006474.1:0-12420 GCA_034698585.1 Disparrhopalites patrizii | reverse complement strand
GAGAGAGAGGAGAGAGAGAGGAGAGAGAGAGGAGAGAGAGAGGAGAGAGAAAGAGAAGAGAGAGACCAGAGTGAGAGAGAAGAGAGAGAACAAGTTTATTTTCACTTGAGAACCATCCCGTCTGATGTGATGAACGTCTGTTTATATAAAGTATATGCTTTTGTATATATGTATACACATCCTCTCGTAATGTGTATACACTGGAAGCATTACGCAAGAAGATGCAGATGTGTGAGTGAGTGAGGATGTATATATGTAAAGGGGGAAACGTGTATATACTTGTATATAAAAAAATGTTATTTAAACTTATGTGAGCCTGCATGGGGACCAGACCAAATGACGAGAGAGAGAGAAGAGAGAGAAGAGGGAGAGAGAGAAAGAGAGAGAGAGAGGAGAGACAGAAGTTTTTAAAGAGTAAACATACGACTCACTGGCTCACACGTATGTTGTTAAGGTCCACGAGAAGAAGTGTGTGTGTGTGTCTGTGGATATTATTACTATTATTTGGGGGAAAGGAAGGACAAAACAACGTACAGTAGTTGTTTTTCTCCAAAGTGGAAAGAAGCAAAACAAATTCTGATGGTATTTTTTTTTTGTAAAAAAAAATACAAATTTACAAAAAAAAAACGTTCCCCCTTTTGGTCCTTCTGTCTGCTCAGTGCCTTAAAACTACCATTTTTGAGAGGAAATTTCGGTGTTTCCTCCATATATTTTATTGGACGTATATATATATAAAAAAAGAACCATATTATTCGTAACTCTCTGGCTGATATATTTTCTCTCTCCATCTATCTCTCTCCTTGGATCATTGATTTCTGGGAGGAAGCACGTCTCATGTGTGGATTCTTTGGACGTAAACAGGAGTTGTAACTATAGTTCTTTAATCCTCCTGTTCTGGATGTTGGTGTGTACACATATGTACGTGTAGTGAGTCACAAGTCGACACTTGATTATGTGAAGAAGAAGGAGGGAGGCGGAGGAGGAAAAAACTTTTTATATGGTGTTACTCTTTCTCTCCTGTAACATTTTCTTGTTTCTCTCGCCCCACACATAAGGACATCAGACACATTCTCTGGGCTGTGTACATTCAACGATTGTGTTTTTTAGTGTTTGTTTGTGTGTGCGAGAGAGAGAGAGAGAGAGAGAGAGAGAGAGAGAGACAGAACGAGTGTCTTCTAGTGTTTATGTGTGTGTGCGTACAGCAAGTGAACATACACGCATATAATTATAGATATTTTTTTTCGGAAAGAGAGAGAGAGAGAGACAAAATATTTAGATAAATTTAAGAAGATCGAAAAAAAAATTCTGTTGAAAGCAAGAGGAGATTAAAAGAAAAAGGAAGTCTCATTACATCCACATTGTGACTAGGTCTTTCTGGGTGTAAAAACTTGTGTACTTTTCCAGCAATTTTCTTCCATATGAGGTAAGTATTCAAAGCAAATGGCTGTTATTGTTTACAAAGGAAAACCACTGGGAAGTGACGCGTGTCTTTTTCCATGGATGTAAACCAGGCGTATGTATATAGGTGCATATTCAAGAGTAGTAAAATGCTTACATGGACAAGTTTTGTTTTTTTCCCCTCGTCTTCCAGAGAAGGTTTTTTGTTTGTCTAGGAATTTTCTGGAGGAGGAGGGGAAGTGTTGATATAGGTTTACTTCAAGTATTTAGGGGCTTAACAGCATGGTCACAAACCACTACAACAAGTATAGGGAAGCACTATTTTTTTCTTTTACCAAGCTTTTTCGTCAAACTCTGGGAGAATTTTTTGGAGTGTACGAGAGGCTCTTTCCCAGGACTTGTGAGAATGTCGCCGGGGAGATTTTTTGTAATTAAGGAGTTGATTCCATTTATGAGCCATGTTTATTTTGAGTGCCGTACGGAGAGAGAAACATGGTGGAGATACCGAAAAGCGGAAAACAAATGCGTTAACAAGGAGAGAGAAACTACGAAAGAGGGAAAGAAGGAAGATAGGAATAAATACGCGGGAGAAATAAATAAAATATAAAAGGCAAAAGAAGACAGAGATAAAGAGAGACAAACAAAGGGACCCAACTGGAAGGGTGAAAGAGGAAAAATAAAAAAGGATAAGAAGAAAGAAAGAGAAGACAGACAGAGGAGAAAAGACGGAGAAGAATGAGAGCTATCTGCTAAAATGCTTCTTCTGTAAAGGGAACGAACACAAATATTTACCAAGTATTTAAAAAAAATCATTTCCGTACACATACCAACTGCCGCGACAGATATATGTATGTACTATCTCCAGTCCAACTAACACCTTTTGGGAATGACAAGGTATTTAAACCGGAGACATGTTATATCCGTCCTGTCATTAAATCTTCTGGTATACAATTTGAACGGAGCACACAAAAAAAAAAAGCCTTTAACAATCATCATCATTGGTTTGCCAGCCAACTTGTATGGTTCTAGGGCACTACACGTATACAATTGAGTTGTGGGTTCTATATGTGGGATATTAATTGCTGGAATTAGTCGACTGCCGTATTATTATTAGTAAATGCCACAACAACCTGCTCAACACAAGAAAGTGAAAGAGTGCCTTGGTGGTTGTATGTGCTCCCCCCAGTGTCTATTTTGTCTCATTATGCATGCTTTTGGAACACAATAAATTATGTACCTTACCCCTTGGGGAGAATGAGAGTAAAAATGAAGGATCATAAGGTATATCCGTACTTGTATATAAATATAGCAGTCATGCAAAAAGATAATACTCATCACTTTCATGATTCATCCGTCTTTTTTGTTTTTTTTTCCATTTCAAGTCTACATAATATCTTAATATCTTATACACATCTACGCAAACACGGTAGTAAAAGCCTTGTAAATTTTTGCCAATGTGTCGTGGAAGGAAAATAATTTTTCTCCCTTTTACGTGGGTTTGCTTTCAGACATTAAACGTCATGCACCACCTTTATTATGTGATATGATGGGAACCTATATTTTCTCTCTCCCAATACATAACTATGACAAACTTGTTTTCCGTTGTCAGAGGACGTAAATACACATTAAAAAAATTGGCTACCGGCACATTAATTATTCTTATGTCTCTATTCTCCTCTTGCGAGTAAAAAAAAACGTAAATAAATAAAAAGTCGCTTTCCATGGCATAGAAGAATGGGGGTGGGGAATAAAAGGAATTGAGAGGGAAAATAACAACAATAACACACGAGCCTGCACTTTCCGTGACCTCCATTGTTGTTTCTCCTCTTTCCCCTCTTTTTCATGTCAGCTCTGAATTTTTTTTCCACTACGAAAGAATGCGAAAAAATGAGTACGTGATAGAAAGATGGTATAGGTTGTAAAAAATATATATTTTGACCATATTTTTTGTTATTGTACCCGATTTGGAAATAAAAAAAATAAATTCGTCTTGTTTACAACCTTTAAACCTTTTCAAGGGGGTGAGGAGGATTTTTCGCAAAAACAAACACATATCTATACTGCTTGTCCCACGGGACGTGTATAGATATTATCCTTTCCTTCAATCCCGAAGGTAGTAGTTTATACTTCAATTTAGCCGTCATCAGCACCATCGCAAACGCTGGATGTAAACAAGTTTTTGTGAATTATTGAGGCTATAGAGATTCATGTGTATGTACTATATGCAATGTAAAGAGTAACTTCCGTACCCCACAATGTACACACAGAACGAGGCGGCTGGGAACAACAAGGACTTTTAGGGAACTTGGTGGAGGGAAAGGGGTAAAAACAGTGGGAAAAATGGATATGAAAGCATGTTAATGATGATGTACTGAAAAAAATATTACGGACGGAGCTCAACCATTACAGTTATGGGTTACGATCCTTGTTTAAGACAGCTCTCCCCTCTCTCTTTTTTTTTGGCAAATTGATTTAGTTCCAAAATATAACAGTTGTATATATAAATTTTAAGGAACATATTACATATCTATGTGCATCTCCCATTCAGTTCTTTAAAGGGATATTATGTGATGGTACATAAAAAAATATAAAGGACTTTTCCCACATGGCACTTTCCCCCCTCTACACTCTTCTGTAAATATACTTTAGTTGGGAATGAAATGGAGAAAGTGCTCCATAAAAAAATGCAGAATGTGTTTGAAAGTAAATGTATACGTGCGGGTGCGGAGGGACGTGCAAAAGGGAGAGAGGAAGAGAGAGAGAGAGAAATGGGAAGAGAAAGTTTGAGAGAAAACGAAAGAGAGAAAGAAAGAAGGGAAAGGCATGAGCAGGCAGAAAGGGTGAAAGGCAGAAAGAGAGAAGAAATAAAAAAGAGAAGAGAGAGAGAAAGCGTGGAAGAAAGAGAGAGAGAGAGAGAGAGAGAAAGAGAGAGAGAGAAAGAGAGAGAGAGAGAGGTGTATAGCACCTTCTGCTTAAAGTAATTGTTAGTGCGGGTTGTGAGGTTCTCGCCCATTGTGCCAGCTGAGCGGTGTGATATATTCTGGTGTGTGGTTATAGATTTGAATATAAATGTATATACAACTCTCAACGCCTACCGCAAGTATAGGCAGTCCTGTACGTGCAAAAAATTTGTGTCCGTGACCTCCACATCGTGCTGGAAAGTTATATCCGTGCCACCAGAGTCCCAATATGTAAGTACTAATGCAGGAACAGAAGGAACATAGAGACTCTCTTTCCCTGGCTAATGGCACTTGTTTTTCTGATGGGTTCATTGCTTGAAGGAGAAAACTCTCTTTCTCCCCCTTTACCCCCTGTTCCTTGTATCCATGGGCAAATGAAAGTTAACCAAAGAATATTTTTTTTGCAAAGCTTCCATGAATTTCTATGAAGGATCTAGACCACCACTAAACCGGATTTATGTACTATGAGTCTATGATACCATGAGGCTTCTGTGAAAAAGAGGTAGCTATACAGACATTCATGTTCCAGGAACTCCGAAGAAACACGTAGCTATAGGGCTAGGTTTTAATTCAATCCTGGAAGAGGATTGTGCAAAGCAGGGAGGAGGAAACTCGTGCCTTATTTTCCTCTCTCTCTCTCTCTAAAAAAGTTTTTTGTTGTTTGTTTCAGGTTACGCAAAATTTCTCGTAGTAATGTGCAAGTTGTTAGATTGCACGTCAAATATGCATATATTCTGGGAGGGATATTGTGCCGCATCCATCCCTTAATTCCCGTAGTCTTCATCTGGAGAGGCGGGATGGTGGGGATTTTTTTTTGTTTTCTTCGTATTAGGAGGATAAATGGGTAGAGAGAGAGAGATAGACCGAGAGAGAGAGAAAGAGCGAGAGATAGAGATAAGAGAGAGAGAGAGAGACCCAGCCGCACACATTCGTTGATTTGTCACGTGTTTGTTGAGGTAGTGTATATGTGTTTAATATCTTTAAATAATTAATTCGTCTCTGTCCGTGTGCCTCGTAGAATTCCCTTACCTAACGTGCCCGCCTACGGATGTACAGGGCATGTGTCGACTACAAGGTTTTGTCCATACCCGTGTGCCATTCTATTCAAAATTATACTTATTCACTATATTCCTTGTTCCTAATATCCATCCTTCCATGGTCGTACCTTGGTAGTCACCTGTATGCGACTCTCTTATATTCTAGAACTGTACTTCTCTCTGTCGGTTTCAAATACATGTACGTACAAATGTATGTGTATACCCGCTCACCCACTTTTTTTCCGGGTTTTCATAGAAAAGATACCGTTGGCTGCGAGGACGGAAGAAAATACAAAATAGGTTTCGGAGCTATCCAGCTCCAAATGAATGTATTATATTTACCCACCTACATAAAGTACATATTATTTGCATATGACACACAAAGAAAGTCATATTGTCACCATTATTACGTATGAGTGTGGAAATAAAAAACTTACCTTTTGGGGATTCACATACACTATCAATGGCAGTGGGAATACTGTACGTTTTATTATGAGTATAGGGAGGAGATTTTTATTTTTATTATTATTATGCCTGAGGATTGCTGGGTAATAATGATAATGTCATGCTTGGAAAAATAGCCTTTGTTCGTACGGGACAGAACCTGTGACTCTTGTGAGGACGGTGAAAGCTTGTGCAAGTTTATATATAGAGGTACAAAATAAAAGCACGGTACTCATCACCAGTGCTTTCTCTTTAGATTATATACTCGTTTTTACTTTTTTCATTCATACTATACATACATAAAAAGTAGATACATTTTCTACTTTCCATTCTTCATTCCCATAGTGTTGATGCTCTTCATTTTAATTCTGTGACTGGCTGTATTCAGTCTCTTTCATTCATCTCGCCCACTCTTTCTCTTATTCTCTTTGTCAGTTTCTCTTTCTTTTTCGATTCTTGTCTCCTTTATTTCTTGCCATACCTTGTTTTCTTTCTCTTTTGCTATCTCATTTTCTCTCTATAGTTATTCCATTTTATCTTTTTGGTTCTCCCACTTTCTCTCGTTTATTTTTCGTGCTCTTTTGCTTTCACTCTTTCATTCTCTTTTACTTTCTCTCTTTCGTTCTCCTTTGCTTTCTCTCTTTCGTTCTCTTTTACGTTCACTCTTTCATTCTCTTTTACTTTCTCTCTTTCGTTCTCTTTTCCTTTCTCTCTGTCAGCCTATTTTTCCATCCTTCACCAGCTAACACTCATTCACACGAATGTTTTACTTACGAGTCTCAAGCCAATAGGTAGGACGGAAAGTCCGGGGGTATTTTATTTATTTTTTAGTGAATGAATGCCTCCGCCTTTTGCCGGTTATTTCGGCTGCGCGTGCTATGCGTGAGAGTGAGCGAGAGAGAGAGAGAGATCGGGTAACTTTTGAAGGGAAGCTTCAGGAGTTTCTGTGCATTTTAAATGAATTATTAAGCCATCGGGTGGTGGTTTAATCTCATCGACGATGGGCTGTGCCCTCTCAGTCTTTACCGCACCTTCGGACGAGTTACAAAGCTTTCCCCATATACTCTCTGCTCCCCCAATATATGTACAACAGTGTAGCTTTCTATACGGTCCAAAATAGCTATTATACTCCTCGACTTCCACCAAGAAAATATAGACCTGTGGTACTTTCACCGTGTTTTCCTCTCTCCAAAGTTATAGTGCATTTTCAGAGGAGAGAAATATTTACCAAGTTTTAGATGGGGGGGAAAACACCAGCCGGCGTGAGTAACTGTATTGGTGAAAGTGTATAAAAAACTGCATATGTATTAGGAGTAACATTTTTTTTTCATCACACCTTTCAGTGTTGTTCCTTTCTCCCTCAAGTCTTCTTTCTCGGAAGGAATCCTCACCAAAATATTACATGGGAGATCAATAGAGGAAAAGTCTCGTCTTTATTTCGCTGCGCGGGTCTCCCAAGCACTCTCACCTTGACTTCTTCTTTATTCTTTTCTCCTCTCCTTCGGAGTAACTACTTTTTGAACATCTATATACTCCTCTATAAACATCTGCAACTCCGACAGCTTTTCTTTTTAGTCAAGCGGTAAGTAAAAGTCAATCCTTGACTCTACTTTTATCATGGTATGCATACGTCCATACATATGTACGTATCTAAGTAAAAAAAAATATTTACAGCCTCACGTGGCTCCCCTCCAGTACGGTTTATTTGCTCTCTAAAAATAAAAATAAAATCCCTATTTTTGCTTCTTTTTTTTTCGCGGGAATAATTTTGCAATAAAACTTGAGTAGTGTTTTGGCAGAAGGAGCTGGAAAGGAATATTAGTAATATTTTTCTGTGGAGATTCATTTGGTTTGTAGAAACTTTGGTAATAACTGCATGATAAAGGCCATCTCCATAGATCATTTTTACTCTCCATAGGTACAACAAGTAATTCAAAGCGATAAAATCCCCCCAAAAATGTTCCTATTTAAGTTCTGAATATTGTCCTTTGGGTACAGGAGAAAAAAAAACAATGAGAATTTCCTCCCTTGGGTGTGTTTTGACGCCTATTCTAATTACGTGGGAACATACATACCGTAAAAGTAATTATTTATCAGTAAAATTTGTTTTTCTTCCATTCACTGAATAAATTAGAGCGAGGGTATAAACAATGCATGGAAATAACAGTGGCTCAAGGGATGGCTGTACTCACTGGGTTACAAAACACAAACTACACAGGTTACCATCCAATGGATGAAGGATACATACAGTTGCTTAAGAAACACCGAGAATGTAGTAATCAATCGTCTCCATATGAAAAGTGGAGCAGCCAATATTATTAATCATCCAAATGTATAATATGTTACATATGTATAATAATAAAATAATATCAAATATTCTTCTTCTACTGCTTCACACGGCTAAGAACGGGATTCTTGTTTTTGAAGATTAATAATGTAACATGTTGATCTAAAAAGAATGCATGGAAATGCTATCCAAAATATTTTCCATGAACTGCCAGTGGTTTCTGGTTGTGTTAAAAGGAGAGAAAAAAAACGTGTGTATTTCCACAATCGATTAGGACTCATCTTATCGTTGGTCCCTTGCTTGTTATTGTTATTTTTCACGTTTGACTATATTTTATTTCCTCCTCTACGCACACCGTCTTCTTGGTTTATAGAGAGAGAAAAAAATACCACAATACCCACGTCACATGTATAGGTACATGCAGTTAGAGGTATATTGTTAAAGGATAAAAAGGGTTGTCTGTTCCACTCCAGGGTTTTATACACAATAATACATTCAATACTAATGGTCATAGGCACGCTTTAAAAAAAAAAAGAACACGACTGACTGAAGAGAGTAGCCAAATAATATTACACACATTATGGACATACATATATATATGTACAATAAAAAAAATTATTTTTGGTCCTAGCAAGTGGTAGGGTAGTCCTAGGAGTTGTTATGATTACTCAGTTGTATGCACAAAAGAAGATGGAGATAGAAAGAGCGAAAAGGAGTGTTGTTTATTTATTATGGTTTTATGCAAGGACTATATAGTATCCCGTGTATATAGAGGAGAGAAAAAAAAGATAGTGAGTCTCCAAAAAGTACATGGAGACAAACAATATTTTAAAAGGTTGTTTATACTGTATAAAAGAAAATACGCACACTTGTACATACCTAGTTACTCATTTTTGCTGCGGATGCTGGTGTTGTGTTCCTTATTCCTTCTTGGTATTATTCGACAGAGAGAGAGAGAGAGACTTGTTTACATTTTGTCTTGTGATAGCATGTGTTTTTAGACATGTGTGTATATCCCTAATGGTATAGAATAAGTATAAACCCCTGGTAATATTTTTTTTTGCACCAAGCTATACAAATAGTACGTACATATTGGCCCTGGATGTTCATCAGAGGGACTCGCCAATAATAGTTGGAGAGAAATGGAGAAAGAGACATGTATCGCGAGGGAAAATAACAATTTTTTTCTATACCGCACTACTTTTTTTTTTTTACCCTTCCTGCCCTATTGCGTATACACAGGAAGGTACATATATGTATTCGAAAGAGTTAAAAACAAACGTTTCTGGTGTTTTTCATCCTCATCATCATTTTCATCATCATCATCGCCTTTGCAATCTCTTGAGGGATACAAGAGAAGATAAAACAATGTGTAAAGCAAATAGACGTGTATATTTTCCCTCTTGTTTGTTACCATGAACGTATTAGTGTATACCCTGCATGGATTACTCAAAAAACATGTACAGATGTATGTATCTTCTGAATGTAATATTCGTATATACACGCAGTACACGTATGCTTTGCAAATTTTTTTGCTGTTATTTTTTTTTTTTTTTTTTGCACTTCTCGCAAATACTGCATGTGCAGCGTATACAACGATATCGCTAAAAGTAACTCTTGCCACGCCTTCATCCACAAGTGTGTAGGTAGACAGAAGGGATTGTGTAGATTACAAGAGAGGGAGTTGGGTTGGAATATTTTTTTTCAGTTGCTAATCCAGTAAAATATATGAATAAACACCAAAAGACCTTCGAGTGTATGTAATCATGTAATGTTTGGGGAACCGGCGTCATCATCGCCATTTCCCTCCAGCACCATGCTGGAATGGCTAAAGAATCAAAGTAAAAATATTTATGACAAAAAAAAAAAAATTAATGTTCCTTAAAATAATCAATGTACTTACGCATTTATATAAATATCATGTATTTCTCTTTAAATAATCAACATATTAAATGCCAGAATCGTTATTATCAGCAAACATTTGGTTCATTGAACGAGTCGGAATTTTATATAACATTTCTTGACAAACATGCACAAATTCATCTCCTTCCCAAAACAAGTGTTCAACTCCGGTTTTTTTTTCCTCCTTAGACAAGATACTTTTTTTTTCGTGGAAAAATACTATATCGTCTCCCATCTTTAACCCACTCATAAGTATGAGCCAATATATTGGCGGAAAAGTTATTTACGTAAGGACTCTTTACTTCCGTACAATATGACACGCACCAAATGACATGGGTCGGACGTGTATACTCCTAACGACATGGGTAGGATCTGTTCCAAAGATTTCCCGATTGGAAATGAACATCTTTTGTTAATGGGACTTTACAGGGCTAGCCTGGCAGCCGGAGTTACAGCTCCAAAAGAATTCTCCCTGTGTCACAGTGACATAAATAATTAATTTCATTTAGAACGAAATCCGGTCATTATTGACTTCAGCCAGGACTATAAACAACCATGGGCCCTTTAAAACAGCGACCTCGTTAAAGCGGCCAGACAGCCCTTATAACCATAGTCTCGTATAACCAAACAATCAGAATGGCGATGGATGAAACCAGCGGTGTGTTATACAGAGCAAATACATACTACCAAAGTACTACATGACTCTATACTAGTAGTACACTAGCAGCAGAAATAGCACCATGAACTAGCACTAGTCCCATGTCATGGTGCGTTTAGCATAGCATATGAGAATAGAAATAGCAGCACACTAGAAATAGCAGTACAGGAGTAGCGTATTTAGTAGTAAATAAGTAGTAAAAAAAATAGGAGCACTGGTGGTAGCAATCATGTTAAAAGGCGATACAGCACGTTGTGTCGTAAGTAGTACAGTAAATATTACAAGTTAGAGCTATATTACATAATTATGGTAGTATTTAGTATCAAAAGCTATAGGGAGAGGGAGAAAAAAATTATGGAAATGATTGTACAAGAAATAATGTAATGGTGTGGGATCACACATAAAAAGCTTTTGAAAAGGAGTTTTTTCCAGTATAATATATATAAGATCATATAACCTCTCTCCGCCTTTTAAAGTCAGTCAGTGAGTGTGTGTTTGTACACATCTTTTCAGTGGTTTTTTAAGTGTCTGATGTTTTCATGTTTCTCGGCGTATCGAGTGAGAGAGCAACAGAAAGAGCGAGGAGAGAGACAGAGCGAAAGAGACAAAGGCATAGTTTCATAGAGAGACAAAGCAAAACCGAGAGAGAGAGAGTCATAGAGCGTCCGTGTGAAATCCGTAGAGAGATGCACTACAGAGAGTGAGAGTAAATTGAGACAGAGAATGCAGAAAAATTAAATCGAACGAAGAGATAGAGAGACAGAAGTCAAAAGAGAGACAAAAAGAAGATGGAAGGCAACGAAAAACAAAGAGATGGAGAGAGGTGAAGAGAAAGAGAGCGCCAAGAAATTAAGAGAGAGACATAGCAAGAAGAAATTAAGAGAGATAGGAAAGTATGCCAGAGAGACATTTTGAGACACGGAGACTACACTAGAGTTCAGACCGAGGAAGGTCCGGAGATGCATTTATTATGCAAAGAGAGACAAGTAAGGGGAGACGAATTAAGAGTCATCAAGCGAGAAGAGAATCGCAGGGAGGCGAGCAATGAAAACGGAACAAAAAGAGCAGCGAAACACAAGAAAACGGGTCTTGGAGAGACAGAGAGAGAGAGAGAGAGAGAAGGAGAGAGACGAAAGGAAAGATAGGAAAACGGCGAGAGAAACGTCGATAGAGAGAGAACCAACAATATAGAAAAGGCAATTGCGAGATAGAATGGACAAGAGACTACGAGAGAGAGAGGACGAGAACAAGCGCGACAGAGAGGAGGCGAGAAAGAAGACAGAGACGACGCGAGAAGGGAGAAACAGAGGCGTTAAAGACGACCGGAGACGAGAATGTAAGCGGAGGAGAGAGAGGAGAGACACCAGGCACGGAAGAAGCGAGAGGAAGAGACGCAGCGAGAGAGAAAAAGTGAGAGAGAAGGAGACGAAGTGAGAGAGAAGGAGACGAAGTGAGAGAGAAGGAGACGAAGTGCGAGAGAAAGAAGAGGCGAGAGAGAAAGAGATGAACCGAGAGAGAAGGAAGAGACAACAGAGAGAAAGGAGAGGGCGAGGAGAGCAGAGAGGGAAAGACAGAGACGAGGTGAGAGAGGGAAAAAGAGAGAGAGACGAGGTGAGAGAGCAAAAGGAGAGAGCAAGGAGGCGAGAGAGAGAGAAATAGACGAAGTGAGAGAGAGAAAGAGACGAAGTGAGAGAGAGAAAGAGACGAAGTGAGAGAGAGAAAGAGACGAAGTGA
>JAQGBT010006473.1:0-12423 GCA_034698585.1 Disparrhopalites patrizii | reverse complement strand
TTTAACTGATTAATAATTTAACTGATTAATAATTTAACTGATTAATAATTTAACTGATTAATAATTTAACTGATTAATAATTTAACTGATTAAATAATTAACTGATTAATTAATTAACTAATGGACCTGTATTATATAGTTTTAGTCTTTGCCAGCACGGAGATCTGTACTTTCCCGAGCTGGACAAATGCTTTGGCCAGGGATATCATGGCTACTGCAAAGGGGAAATGACCGTCGCTGTGCCTCAGAAATCCGACCCCAGATTGGGAGAGTGTGGTTGCTCGCAGGGAAGTTATTGCGATGGATATCCTACAATTTTCCTCAAAAAATATCAACAATGCTTTGAACTTTTCCAACAGGTACTGTTTTATGATGTTCATGATAATATACATATAACCATTTTTTCGAAGGACATATCTTGCAATAATATATGTAACTCTTACAAATAGACCGGAGTGGTTTTTGCATTATTGCAAAGATGCGATCAACATGGCCCTACATAAATTTTAATGGTTACCTTTATTTGTAACAGTGCTTTTGTGATTATGGTCAATGGCTCATCCCCACGGGGCCTTCCACGGCCACCTGTGAAGAAATCCCTTGCTACGACCAATTCAAGGGCTTCAACAGAACCTTAGAACATAGTTTCCTCTTCCCCTACAAAGGAAAGTGTCAGCGGATGTTCGACAAGCATTTTCCACAATGCAATCAAGGGGAAAGGTTGTTGTGGAAAAATGATGATGTCGAAGGATTTTTCCTCTATTGTGGCCACAGGTACTGTGGACGTCATCATTCTGTCAATGGGCAGGCTATGTGCGCGGACGGATCTCCCAGGGATGTTCGCACTGGAGAATGCCATGCCATGCCACATTATTAGCTCCATTTGCTTTGAGTAATTGGGAAAGAATTATTTGTCATGTTCAATTTTTATCTATCAATAAGCACAAGTTGAAGCATTACAGAAATGCCAAAGTTGAAATTGTTCGGAAGGAAAAAATTAAAGCACATGCATCCTCGAATATTCTGCCTTTCAAAGTACTACAGTGGAGTCTCTATATAACAAGTCTTTTTATAACTACATTTCTCTAATATATAGCAACATTATTTTTTCCGCACTTCGTACATATAAGCTACATATTTTGCGTTCTGTATAACAACTTTTCTCCGTACCAATATTTTTTCTCATTTCCTTCAGTGTTGTTATAGATATAAGCACCTATGGGTAAATTTCAGACCAGTGTATGTAAACTGTAGACATATAAAGGACATAATGTTTTTATATGTAAAACTATAGTCCTAACTCGAGTCACACGCACAATTTGCCTGCGAATAATGCATTACAAATTTCTGTTAAAAATATACCGCATAAATAAAGTATGTATGTACTGTGTAAATATCTTGTCTAAACGAACGGTCTATCCGTATATTACATTAAGCCTGTACTTCAGGTTTACGGACGAGCTTCCATTTATAACTGCCTGTAAACATGTAACAATGGTTTCTTCGAAATGCGGTGGTGTACTTTTTAATCCAATAATTCGATTCAATAAGTAAATCGGAACATAAAATGTAACCGAAATTCGGTTCATTAAATCCATTATTTAATACAAAATTTTTGGATATTCTTCCGAAGCAGATCACTAACCACAAAATATTGGGACAAATTGAAATCAACGGTAAGTATTATATCACGGTTACTTGCATTTGTTTGAAATGGCAAACCATTAGACTTCATTATATGCTTAATTTTTGCGAAAACTGAAAAAATGCGTCACAATAATATATTTTTTGGATCGTTAGAATCACGATTCGAATAAATCTATGGGCTTGAATCGAATCCAATCGAATCATTTGCATCATGAATCGGATAGAATTGTGAATTTTGATCCGATTCGGGTTTTGAAACGAATCGAACTAAAAATTTTGGTTCAAATCGTATCCTTGCCACCCCTGTGTGTGTGTGAAAAACAGCTTTAGGAATATTCAAACATTCTGAAAATAATAGTGTATTTATTTTTCCCAATATTATGCATTATGTATTTAAGTATATGTGATAAATAGATGTAAATATAAACGTAGCATTACCCACAAGCCACAGACATGCTGGATAATCTATTGCGTATATGGCAAGTGAAAGCGTAGATGAAAATACAACATTTCTTCAGTGCCCTTGACCACACAATGTATTTGCGTACAACGCAGCAAGTCATATCTTAACGTACAAAAAAAGCAGCAGGTGGAATGCATCAACTTTGTTTTTGATTTACAATCTACATATGTATGATCTTTGGCTGCCGTGAAACCTTCCAATCACACCGCGTTCACTGTCACAGCAGACTTTTAAAAAATTTGTTTTTGACTTCTGTCGCAATAAGAAACCTATTAAGCGTAAAATATCGCAATCATGAGTAATAACCCGATCACAAAAGAATTTATTAAGCATTATATGGTTTGGAAGCAAAAGGCGATAAGTCCACAATACGAAATTTTACAGAAGCAAAAAAAAAAAATAGATACAATACTGGGAAATTCAGAGAATATTTGTTTTTCTAAATTAAGGGCTAGTATAGGTGTGTCTATATGCATGTGTTCCAAAATTCACCTACCATATTTGCCAAATTATGGCGAATTTAAGGAAATCAAAATGGTGGACTTAGAAGCTTTTGCACCTGAAAATTATCTTTTCGAGGTTAATCCCACAGAAACACACCAAATTACGACGAAATTGTAGCATCTTGACTGCTTTCCCTTACCATTAAAATAATTTCCCTAAAATTCTCGTTTAACCAATTTTTAACAAAATTGAAAATTAAATATTGCTCGGAAACGTTTATCGGGAAAACTCTTGTGGGGAAACCCTTTCCATTTTTAGACACCCTTTCCAATTTTTTCAAATCTCCGAAAATTTTTAGATTCATTTTTTTCCGCGTAGATAAGTACATAGTGATTTACCAGTACAATACAATACGCAATGTAGAAAATAGAGCTTATGAATATCCGAAATTATCATTCGTATCTATATTTTCCCAAATTTGATATTCAAATCCGAATTTAAATTATTATGCGCTTGTGAATAATTAAGCCTCTTATAATTAAAGCCAATGCAATAAAAATATTATTGAATCTTCTATTGCAAATGTCGCAAAATCATGCATGACGAAATATCTCGGGGAAGCTTTATAGACATTCGCATAAACCTTTATTCCTCCTTCAGGCTTATGCAGGACAATCAATGTTTGCGTACATTTTGGTAAAATATGCAAGGACCTACGCAAGGTGTAATGGTTCATAAATCATTGTACGTATAGACAGTATACTTGTACAGTATTGCACTTACGTACAATAGATTTACGTACAATAAATGTGTATTACACATTTATACATATTCAACTAAACACGATTTTACAATAACAACGATAAAACATCCTGGCTACGGTATTATCATGCTACATCTTCGTGTTTTGCTTGAGTATAGACGATACACGTGGATCTGGGCAAGAAAAAGTCATCGTGGCCTGAGGCGTTCTGCATCTGCCTTTCACTTTCTAGAACTTGCAAACAACATGCCTGTAACCCTGAAGCATTTTATTCTTCCCAAATTGATTCTTCTCTTTTTTTCTGCTCACACTTCGGGATATCCCGCCAGTTGGTCAAATTTTATATCCGAATTTACAGAAACGGATTTCTCATTGTTTTACGAAAATCAGGAGGGCTTGGACATTATAGCAAAAATTGTTCAATCGCAATTTTTTTCTAATCGTCCCCTCCACCACGGAATAACGTCTACCATGAGTTTTAGTAGGGTTTTCATAACCAACAAATTTTCTTCAAATTCTCGTTTTCTGATTTTCCTGCTGGACCAAAATCAAACTGCTCAAGATATTCCTATCACCAAAATGTCCACCAATTCTGAAACCGCCGTAGTGGCTTTGACTTACGCCCAGGGTCGTCAAACTCTCGTGGAATTAATCAAACCTTTGCTAACTGATAATGCAAGAATTAATCATTTACCTCCAACGTTTTTCCTGATGCAAATAGTTGTGTCAATTTACAATTTAAAATTCGATTTCAAAATCACTACCATCGCGGCACTTAGAATATTTTGTCCCCACCAAAAATTGGTGTGCCTCCACTACATTGCTTTACGTAAGGATTTCCTTCGGAGTTTTCATTGGAGAGAGACTCGCGTAAATTACAATTTATTTCCGCTGGTCGGTGCTGAGAGCAACGGATTGCTCCTGGATATCCCAGCCAATGCAAATGAAGACGCCAAGCTGACGGAGTTAATGCAAACCAATGACGGATCCTTGCCCTGGAAAATGGTGGTTTTGAAATTGGCACGCTATTTGAATGCCACCGTCACATTTATGACCGTCGAGCCTGGGGGAACCAATCTGAGTAGCATTCATGCCCGAGTGAAGACTTGGGGGCGGGGCATCCTCAACTCCTCCCCCTTTGTAGTTACCAAGTGCTCGGCCTTCAACTTTATCTACTGCGAAGATGCCCAGGAGAAATCAACTGTTCTCAACATGGCGTCCATCGTACGTGCGTTTGACATCGGAACGGCCATTCTCGTGGCCCTGACGTTTGCCATGCTCTGGGTAATATCCAAATGGGCGTGGCGAGGCAATTCCTGGCTTCAGATATATTCAATATTGGTCCTTCAGTTTGATGTGCGGCGCTCCAGGAGATTGTCCTGGCTCTTTGTGTTGTCCTCCCTCCTGATGAGCTTCTTCGCGGCGACTTACAGCTGCTGGATCGAGTCATCCTTCGTAAGCCCAGAACAACGGAGGACGCTCCAAACGTTTGACGAAGTCCTAGCCAGAAATTTCACGATGGTCCAACCTTTCGATACTCCCCAGTATAATGAATTGTTGAAGGGAAACAGTTCTCAGTACGTCTTTCAAGACGGGGCCTACATCGACAAATTCAAGAGGAATCTTGTGATGATGGATCTGAGTCCACACGACAGAGGCACCTATGAGACGCTGATGCAGTTGCGGAAGACATTCTTCCTCCTCAAATATAACCTGGTAGACATTTTGGTGGAAGAAATTAATGCCATCGGGGGGACTTACCCAGACCAGATGGTTTGCCACGCTGGACGGAAGCCCCTCACGGGCTGGTTCTATTTCTGGATGACCTTCAACGCCTACAAGTACTACCTTTCATTTCACATCCAGACCTTCTTTTCAACGGGCATCATTAACTTCTTGGAGAGCTTCGCCTTGCGCAAGGAAGTCCAGATTGTCAAAAATGGCTTTGAGAAGTTTTTCCTCACTCCGGAAGAGATGGTCACTCTAAATGCCCAAAGAGCTCATACACATCGGGTGATGGCGTTGACCTTGACACAGCTTCTGAGCGTCTTTGTCTTGTGGGCTGCTCTGGTCGGGTCTAGTTTAGCTGTCTATGCCTTTCAAATGTTACATGTCCTGCAAATGAGAAAACGTGACGAAAGTAACGCAGTGATATTTTTTCAAAAATCGAATTGCACTGGTATACACAAGTCGCGCAAAAAAATTTGGTTCGTTGCGAAATTGGCAATCGTCATACAAAAAAAACAAATGGTGGCACAATTACTGACTAATTTTGCAAGGAAGGTGGACAAAATTTAAATGTGCATGTGTGCGAACACACAAAGGAATATGTAACAACTGTAACCATAAAAAATAAAATATTGTCACTGGGAATTGTTGTTACATAGAAAATAAAATATGTACATTATATGTACGAAGGGCGGAAAAAATAATGTTGTTATACAGAATTGTTGTTATAAAGAGACTTGTTATAGAGAGACTCCACTGTAGTTATGGGTAAGCTATAACTTAATTTCTGAAAAGTCCTCGTGTGCATTTTAATTGGCAATATGACAATTCATCAATTTCAATAATTGATAATGTAATTGTAATTATACTTGTACAAATAATACTCTCAAATCGGCAGCAACGCCTCATCATATGTTATAATTTATAATGCACTACAAAATAATACTTAATAAAATGCATATACAGGTAATGAGGTAACATATTATATTTGTACGGGTATAGTAATAATAATTGTATACAAAATGAAGATGATATTGTGTATACTTGTGTATCTTGAGGATGCCGAAAATTAATTATAAAGGAGTCCATCAATGTCCATGAAGTTTATCACGGCTCCTATTATTGCCACTCGAAATAATTCCAGGTTAGTTGTTACTAATACAGTGGAGTCTTTCTGTAACAAGTCTCTTTATGACAACATTTCTATTTAAAAACTTTATTATATTTTCCGCCCCTCGTACATGTAACCTTCATATAAAATGGTCTATATAACAACATTTCTCAGTAACAATATTTTTTATTTCCCTTCAGTGCCGCTATAGAGAGACTCCACTGTACTGTATATGTATTCCATCAAGATTTTTATATATCTGCATAAGCATGTAATACTAAAGGGGAAAAGTAATTACAGTCAACTCTCTCCCTATACTGGCCCTCCCTATAAGAGCACTAACTCTATAACAGCAGTGCTGAATACCCCCTATAGCTTTACCATGTAAAGTGCGCTCTCTATATGAGCATTCCCTATAACAGCAGTTACTCTATAACAGCAGGGTATTTTCTTCCCACGGTCACATTCCTCTCACTATAACAACACTTTCTCCCTATAAGAGCATTAGCGCCTAAGTCAGATATCCCTTCAACATTAACTTTTTCTCTATAATAGCACAGGAACTCTAGCGCAATTTTATCCTTTTCTCACTAAAATGGAAATATTTACGCCCAATTATGCAAATATTGTTAGAATTTGGAAAATTAAGCCTAAATTAATCAAAGATAAGCCTGAAAATATTTTTAATTAATTAATATTAATATTTTTTAGCTAATTCTCTATACCAGCAGTTCGTTACTTTTTCTGGTGCAATTAGGATGCTGTTATAGAGAGAGTCAACGAATTGGAAATTGTATACTTCTTGCTGGTCCTTGCCAACCTGAGCACGTTCACCGACTGTTATCTGTATGAATGAATTTTGACTTTCGACCCGCAAAAGTAATTATATGACGACTTTTGTCAATCATCAACCATTACCGCTCTCATTAAATAACAATGGTCAATGTTGTCAACTTATACCAATTGCTCACCAAGTACTCACCAAGTCGACAGGGGAAAAGCCGGACGTTTGAAGTGGCTATCCAATTCCCTATAAAAGACAGGCGCGGACAGAAAATAGTTGCATTTGCTCACTTCTGAATTTTGCTGCTTGTTCTAAACTTGAGTATTTCAAAATAAACGGGAACGATGAAACTTCTTACTTTCCTTCTCATTCTGGGAGTTGCGAGTTGCGCGCTTTCAGTGGAAATCAAGCCCTCCACATCTGCCAGGATAGATCCGTTGTCAATTAAAACAACAGGTAAATTTTTTAAACAGTAAAAGGCGAGATATGATATTGGAATCGGTATTGGAATTCAAATCGGAATTATATTTCTATTTTTCTGTATTTTAATCGGAATTAGTAACCATTTTTTTTGTTAGAAAAATATTTGAACTGGAATTAATAATTACAAATACATTCGTAATTCAAATTCATGGCAAGTTTTTTTTTTGCAAAATCAAGGTATTGTAACGATAATTTTTTCAATTGGCAGTTTTAACTATTTCGTCCATAAAAGCATCGATTTTTGCAAAATCGGAGTTGCGGGGTCAATTTGTAATTTGCAGTTCTGTATGGATTTTTGCATTTATTTTAAACTGCAAATTATGCCAGATTGCATTACAAGTAATTTTTTAAAAGTATTCGAAATGTATTTGAACACGTGTTCATATGTCTGAGTATTCAAACAAAATTGATTTGAATTAGAATTTATATTTGTAATATCCGAAATTTAAATGCATGTTCATAATTAGGAAACAGACGTATTTTAATTCAAATTTTAATTCATTTTTTCTGTCATTCCTGGGTAAAACGTTACATATATTAAAATCATGATGTCACACGTTAATTGGTGCAACACGGAAAAGCACATTTTTTAATGTATAAAAATTTTGCTGGCTCACCCTTTAGCGCTGAAAATCGCGAGGCAAACGTGGTCATTCGGACGTACTCAAGAGTACGATTACATCGGAGAGCTCATCGCGGCGTTAAAAGATTTGGACTGGAATCGCGTTCTCGATGCCTTTGAGGTGTTCTTAAGAAATTCAAAAACTCACATTCAAACGGCCATGGATGAAGTGAAAGCCATCGAAATAAGTGACGAAATCAAAGATGGAATCGTCTCCAACCTTCCCGATTTCGCTTCCACCCTAGCTCACGAATTCACTCAGTTTGCCATCGAGGTGAGTGGATCGATCATCTCTTTGGGTGAATATTTTGGATTCCCAGAGGTCTATATTGCCGTTGTCGTAGCCTTGGCAAATCTTTACATCTATGGCGTTGCATTCCCCGTCTACCTCCTCTTTGATGTGCTGGAATGGATCAACGCTCAACAGTCGGGATTGGGGGACCAATTGTGGGACGTTTTTGATAATCTGTTGTTAGCGGTGGCAGACGAATTTTTTCTATTCTTGGAAGCCATATACAGCCAAGCTTAGTATTGTTGTTGTTGTTGTTGTTGTTGTTGTTGTTGTTGTTGTTGTTGTTTCATAATGACATTGTTTCTTCCGGGGTTGAAACTTCCGTTGCCCGGAGATTTTTTCCCTTATTTCTGTACAAACATTCCTTGACTTTTTGAAAATCCAGGAATTAAATTTAAATTATTTCCGATTTTCCCTAAGCCCACCCGGCTCACGGCACACGAACCAAATAAAATTACAATCTTGGTTTTTCCATATTAAATATTGTTCCAAATTATTCCCATATAATTTTTACTTTATCATCAGTTCCAGTGATTCCCTGTTCCAATTGAGAATTGTTTATGAAATCCAATAAATTTTGAATATTGCAAATGTAACTTCGGCAAATAAAGGAGCGTTTCCTTTAAGTTCTAATCTATAGCGAAACATACAGCGTCATAACTTCTATATAATAACACATACATATATGTACATACTGAATTTATATTTAGCTCGTTATAATGCTACAAATGCAGGCTTTTGGAATGATGAAGCCCTCATATATTATGCTGTTCATGACTCAAACGTTTTGTTTTGTAGTTTTTTCTACCCGTTGTAATTGTCACCTGATACTATATTTTGCTGCATATGTATGACATCCGAATCGGTATTGGAATTTGAATCGGAATTATATTCATATTTTTCAGTATCTTAATCGGAATTACCTATTATATCCATATTTGAGTCAGAAACATAATTTAATTGGAATTTATAATTACGAATATACATTAGAAATTCAAATTCGTATTCAAAATTTTGACATTTGCATTGGGATATTTTATTGGCATTCGAAAATTCCTTCATTGTGTTGCGAATTCCCGCCTTCGGGCAAGTTTCTTTGCCAAATCAAGGTATTGTAACGATGTTTTTTTTCGATTGACAGAAATATAAATATTTCGTTCGTAATCGTAGCACCGATTTTTGCTAAATCAGAGTTGCGGAGTCAATTATAATTTTGTGTGTTGATTTTGGGTTTGTTTTAAGCTACAAATTATGCCAGATTGCATTAGAAATTTTCTAAAAGTATTCGGAACGTATTTGAATAAGTACATATTTTGATATTTATTTGTAATGCAATCTGGCATAATTTGTAGCTTTAAATAATAGCAAAATCAATTAGCAATTAGCAACATAATGAAGAAAGTTTCGAATGCCAATAAAGTATCGGAATCCAAACGTCAAATGAATACAAATTTGAATTTCGAATGTATTTGTAATTATAAATTCTAATTAAAATATTTTTCTGATAAAAATATGGATACTAATTCGGATGAAAATACAGTAAAACATTAATATAATTCCGATTCGAATGCGAATACCAATGCGCGTACATCAGCGTTGTAACATGTATAAATACAGATGTACATATACCTATATATTCTTTTTTGTCGATTAGACACATGTAAAATCAAATAATTATATATTATCCTATAGTTCTAAAAAATTTGATTCCAGTTTGCGAAAATAATCGGAAATTTGGAAAAAGTACTTCCGAATTATATTTTTCCAATTATTTTTACAAAGCTTATTTATGCCTACTGATTGACATTGATTGCTTAAAATCTGCATTATGCAAAGTTTCGTTTTGTATCTAGAATAAATCCCCACACAGACCCTTCAAGAGTGGACCAAGCCATAACATTTTTTTTCCGCACCAAGTTCAACGCTGACGACTTTCGAGGAAATCCGTAGATATATTTGATTCTACTACCGAAACGTGCAAGCAGAAGTAATTTTTCAAAATAATTCATCATTTAATAATAAAAAATAATTACATATAGGTGCATTGGTGCCACCTGACACCAGCATGCATCTTGACTTTTGACCCGTCGGTAATTATGGTTCATCTTGTGACAATCACCAACGATTACTCATCTCCTAACAATGATCAAAGTTGTAAACTTACACCAATTTCTCATGAAGTACTTGCATTCACGGCAAAGGACAAGCCGGACATCTGAAGTGGCCCACCATTTCACTATAAAACACACTTCCAGAGTAAAAACATCATCATTTACTCGCTCCTGAATTTCGATTTGATTTTTCTGAGCTGAGTATTCAAACAGGAAAATTTAAACGGGAACCATGAAACTTCTCACTTTCTTTCTCATTCTGGGAGTTGCGGGCTGCGCTCTTTCACAGCAAATCAAGCCCTCCACATCGGCCAAGATCAATCCGTTGTCCATCAAAGCGACAGGTAATTTTGGAAACAACTTTTTAACAATTCAATTTTTTTTTAAATTGAAAGACTTGTATTACAATCATTGTGACTTGATAATTTGTGATATACAACTGAACTCTACAACAAAAACATATTTGCGAGTGTACCTAAAAACATTTCTCACTGGTGATATTTGAAAATACAATAACAAAATACCCGCAGAAAATATCTGTATTTGAAAATTATACAAAAATGTATTTTAAATGCGTATTTCAAATGTATTTTAAATACGATGTATTTTGACCATCTCTGCAGGTTCGCCGTACTATTTCCATTCATGCAGAAGTTTCTTTAATTCACAATTTTAGTTTAAAAATTTCTAATTACAGTCGAGTCTTACTATAACAACACTGAAGGGAAGGGAAAAATTATTGTTACGGGAAATGTTGTTATATGGCGCATAAAATATGTACTTTACATGTATGAAGGGCGGAAAAAATAATATTGTTACACAGAAATATTGTTATAAAGAGACTTGTTATAGAGCGACTCCACCGTAAATATAATCATTTTGTTAAGAAAGCTTAGTGAAAAATTTCATTGCTTTCTTATTTAGAAAATTTTGTTTTGCCATTTTGTTTTTAAACAAACGCTGTAGTTCATTTGACATTGTATCGTAATTTTTTTAAACACAATTTGTGAGTGCGCCAGCAAAAATTTAATTTAATTTTCCAACTTCATGTGCCTTAAATTTTTCCTGACTGAAAACAGCCCTGAAAATCGCGAGACAGACACGACTGGGACAAATTCAGGACTATGACTTCATCGGAGAGCTGATCAAGGCTCTGAAAGATTTGGATTGGAATCGCGTCCTCGATGCCTTCGAGGTGCTCCTTCGAAACTCCAAAACTGACGTCCAAGCGGCCCTGGATGAGTTGAAAGCTCTAGAAATAAGTGAGGAAATCAAGGATGGAATCATCTCCAGCCTTCCCGGATGGGCAGCTGACCGAGCCCGCGATCTCAGTGTGTCTGCCATCGAATTGAGTGAATGGCTCGTGTATGCGGGCAAAATTTTGGGATTTCCCGAGGTCGCAATTGCCCTTGCCGTGGCCTTGACAAATTTGTACGTCTTTGGTCTGGGATTACCCGCCTACCTCGTCTGGGACGTGCTGGATTGGATCAACTCACAAGAGTCGGGATTGGGTGACCAATTGAAGGACGTTTTTATCAACCTGGCCGTGAATTTTCAAGAAGAATTATATTATTTCTTGGAGTCCTTGTATCAGGGCTAGAATTGCTGGCGTTTTATCTTCAAGAGGATTTACTATATTGTAAGGTTTATGTCCCACTTGATTATGTATTACTAGCATTAGTACCAATATTGTTTCGCAATTGGTAATGGAATAAAATAAAATTACAACACTAAACTACGGCTAGGGTGCATTTTATTATTTAAAATCTTTGCATTTAGAGTTTTAAAAGCACTTTCGATAACGTGTGACAGAATACAGTGGAGTCTCTCTATAATAAGTCTCTTTATAACAACATTTCTCGGTAACAACATTATTTTTTCTGCCCTTCGTACATGTAAAGTACATATTGTAAGCAAATGCCTCATTTGCTCTCGTCGCTATGGTGTCATAGTTATTCTTATTATTATTAAATTT
>JAQGBT010006472.1:0-12425 GCA_034698585.1 Disparrhopalites patrizii | reverse complement strand
CTCATTAACTCTCTTTCTCTATCTCTCATTAACTCTCTTTCTCTATCTCTCATTAACTCTCTTTCTCTATCTCTCATTAACTCTCTTTCTCTATCTCTCATCCGCTCTTTTTCTGTCTCTTTATTTGTCTCTCATTCGTTCACTATCCCTCCCTTTCTCTCTCCTTTGCTGTTTTTCCCTTGTCTCCCTTTTCTTTGCTCTCTTTGCCTCTCCTTCCCTCCCTTTCTCTTTTTTCCCCGTGTCACTCTCATTCCTCTTCTTTTCCCTCTCATATTCACTCTCATTTCTCCGCTCCTTCTTCAATGTTCATATTACTATTTACGATACACACACAAGTACGAAAGGAAGAGAGATAGAGACCAAAGGAGGAATTGTGCGTGTGAAAACATATGTACACGGAAAGATGTAGGAGTTAAAACATAGAAAATAGTGAGTGAATAGTATTGAAAAAGAAACAACTATTATACTAGAGCCTCGAACGAGAGAGAGAGAGAGAGAGAGAGCGAGGGAATGAAAGAAAACGCTATAGTTTTTGGCTCCGTATGGAAAAAGGATGAAGTTGTGAGTGAGTGTGTGTATTGCAAGCGTCATAAATAATGTTTCTTTGGGCAGGAGAAGGGTTTTCCCCTTCGCTCTCATCATCGACGTATGAAAAACGAGAGGGCTGAGTCTCCTCGACGAGCCAAGGCCAATGGCATGGGGAGAAGATATGAAAATTCATAAAGAGGACCACCCCATTGGCTCAACTTTTTTTTTTCTCTTATAGCCCCCACTCGCTTTCTCTCTCTCTCACATCATCATCTGCATGAACATCTGCATCCACCCATTATATCCATTGTGGTAGACAGGCATCATCATCATCATTATCATCATACATAGAAAGGAGAGGGAGACAGGGAGGAGAGAGAGAGAGAGGAAAAAAACACATTGTATTATATGGGCAAGAGAGAGAAAGAGTTGGAGTTGTCAGAAGGAAATGCATGATAATAATGATGAAAAAATATGTGTAGCTTCACGAGCATACACATATTATCCGTATTTTTTTTCTCGCTGTCTCCTCCCTTTTGCAATCTGACGCTCTCAATATGTATGACTCCTTTTATTGCTTATATGTGCTTAGTCCTAAGCATCTTTTTCTTCCTTTTTTATTTCACACTGTAGCAATAATAATAATACTGGCAGTAATCTACGAAAGTGAGATGGGGAGGTTGGTGGAAAAAAATGGAGATGTATCTGAGTGAGAAAGGAGAAGGTAAGGAGAGGGTTTTGGGAGAGAAAGGAGGGATGAGCATAAAAAAGGAGGGGAAAAAAAAGGAGAGAATAAAGGGAGAAAAAGGAGAGAGAGAAGGAGAAAAAAAATGTCGAGATGGTTTTCAAACTTTATATTATGATGTGCCAAGTACAAAAAAAAGGAACCAAGCCCATTAGAATCAATATATTTTATAAAGCCTAGTTCCATTCCCTGTTAAAAAATTTCTCCTCCTTTTGTGACAAAAACAAGCAAAGTAATCTCTGCTACATTTTACCGGGGGATCACGTACGTGCTAACATATTATGCTTCATCGTCAACTTGTTCTTTCCTTGAGTCAATGTATAAATAATGTAAATAAATGTTGTTGTTTCTCTCTCTCTCTCTCTCTCTCTCTCTCTCTCTCTCTCTCCCTCGTCCTTCCTCGCAAGCTCCGTCTTCTTCTTTCTCCCCGTCAAAAAAACTATACTACAGGCAATATTACTATAAACAGGTGTACGTAAACACACACAGTCTCAGAAGGCACTAAAGGAGAATGTGGTTGGGAGTGTTTTTTCCCCTCTATTTCCTTTGCCTTTCGTCTTTTTCCCTTTGTTATTGTGTGTATCTCCGTGTGTGTGTGTAGTGTATAAACAAAAAAAAAAACCTCGGGTCACATACATATACCATTGAGGTCCCTGCTTTACTTCACTTTAACACAGGTTGCTTTTGACTTTCCGTGTGAGACTGTGTGAATGTGTGTGAGACTGTGTGTGTATTTAAATGGGTATATATTTCCAACTAATATGATGAGATTATGCAAAGATCAAACTGTATGACAAGATGAGTATCATCATCAAGAATTATAACATTAATGCGTTAAAAATAATTGAAATTACTGATAGGCTATGCATATAAACTAGTTCTTATCTCACGAGAGACAAGTCAAAGTGACGCGGACGGAGTAGAGGAGACGACAAAAGTTGTCGTCATAAATTTACCCGACCTTCACAAAAGCTTGGTTAGTAGAGACAATCTCTCTCTCTCTCTCTATCTCTCTCTCTCGCTCTCTCTCTCTTCCTCTCTTGAAAAACTATTTGAATCCTTTCATTCCTTCTATATCTTGCCCAAAAACGGCTTTTTTCTTATGGACTCTTCCTCTCTTCCTTCATTTTCTCTTCTACTCCTCATTTCTTCCAATATCTCTCTCTTCTTTCTTCGATTACCCCTACAATCTCCCTGTCTCTCTCTTTCACCCTCTTTGTCTCTCTTCTTCACTCTTTCTCTCCCTTTTCCTCTTTCTTTCTCTCGTTTTCCCTCTCTCTCTTTCTCTCGTTTTCCCTCTCTCTCCTTCTCTCAGTTTTCCTCTTCTCTCTCGCTTTTCCTCTGCTGTCTCTCTTTCTGGCGTTCTCCCTGCAGCTCTTCCTTTTTTCTTTCCATGTCTCGCTCTGTCTCTCTTTTGCTAGAGCATTACTCTTTTTTTTTACATAATGCATTGGGAAGGCCGTACACACACGTCTGGAGATGGCACACATCCACAATATGTACCTAGATTTCCTTACGGATGTGGAAGAGCGAGTGCGTGAAGCCTTTTGTGCTGGACATTATTATTGCTATTATATTAAGTATTCGTATCACTGGACGTTCTTTTGATGTAAAAGTATAGTTTATATATTTTTGGTTAAAAAAAGGACGCTCAGGATGGCGACGACAGAGGTTGAAACCCAGTTCAAATCTCTCTTTCTCTTACTGTTAACTTGTCCTCCTTCTTGTCCATTTCAATCCTTACTGTTGCTTAATGGTCAAGAGTCTCTCTCTCTCTCTCTCTCTCTCTCTCTCTCTCTGTCTAGTTTTTTAAGTTGTGTTCCATTAGAATACTTCTTTCTTCCTTCATTTTTTTTCTCCTGGTCTCTTGTTCCATCCTTTACACTTCCCATCTCCAGACAAATGTATCGGGGAGTCCAATCAAAACATGTGCTCTTCAAAGGTACTTGTGCACTAGTATTTGTAATATAGCATCGACCCATAACCAAACTTGGAGGATTTCATTCATGTCCGTCTTTTATTTATTTTTTTTGTTATTTTTTTTGTGTGGGTTAGTTCCCCCTCCTTTATAGATTCCTTATGATTACACACGTTATAGTCGTTCCAATGCCACAATGAAGCCACACGTCCTTTTTGGAACCTTAATACATAATTGGGAGGGAAGGTGGAGCGGGTTGGAAAGAGGTCATAATGCACACGTTCCCGCATATCCCCATTTTTACACGTCAAATAAAAATGGTCCCTTTTTTTTACTCTACTCCATACAGCCTTGTGTGTTATGTCCCGGTTTTTTTCCGTCATTCCTTTTAATATAATATTGCCGTGTGTTGAAACCATCATCACCCATTGGTATCTTGGGTGTTGACACAAGGAGATTCCCTCTCTCTCTCTCTTCTTTTGTATTTACCCATCCATATGCATGACCCTGTATATTACATAAAAGGCGGATCTCCTATTTTTCTCTCGGAGGTTATATTATACTTAATCCCTGGTCAAAAGAGGGAGATTCGAGGTAAAAATCCGGGAAGGTCCCTCATATACCCTACATATTTCTTTACATTCTTTTTTCCATATTGAACTACGGGATATTGTGAGAGTCAAGAAAAACTTTTTTTACGCGTAAATATTACATAACTTATTATTGTGGTTAATACAGCCGGGGATACGGCACACGATCTGCGTACTTGAGTCAAGTAGATTTTTAAAGTAGACACTGGCGTTCACTTTTTTTTTTCTCTTCCTTTCTAGAATCAAGTTGAACGATTATACAGAAAAAGCCATTACATAACCTATGCATGGACTTGGGGACTCAAATGTCCCTTCCATCTCATACATTTTTTTTTTGAGGTTATTCAAACGAGAATGAAGTTGACTCTTTTATTTTTTTTATATTACATATGTATACATTTGATATCCATTTGACGTACATATGGGATGATGATAGCTCAAAAACTTCTGTGCCATTAAAGAAAGAAATGGAGGAGACAGAGAGAGAGGAGAGAGAGAGAGAGAGAGAGGAGAATTGTATTATGTTTAGTTTTCCTCCCAAAGGAATATACACATACGTGTGATACCAAGATGAGATGTACAGGCCGAAGGGGGAGAAGGCACAGTGATTTGTGTGTATTATCAACCCCGTGTAAGACGAGAGGGGTAAAGGAAGCTGAATGGAGTATTATGAGAATAAAAAGGAGAAGACAAAAAAAAAAGAGGGAAAAAAATTTCCTATATACATTTTTACCCATTTACAGACCTGTAAGGGAAGAAGAAGGGGAGCAGAAACAAGCTGGACGAGACTGGCTTTTGATAATTACTTTTGTATGAAAATTATAAGTCATCATCATAATAAGGTAAAGGAGACTAAGGGAGAGGGACAGAGAGGAAGAATGAGAGACAGAGGCAGAGAGAGAAAGGGAGAGAGAGAGAGAGAATCAAGAGAGCATGAACTGACCGAGCGGATAAACTGGATATTCCTGTATGTGTCATCGCTTATCATAATGCTGCTTTTTTCCTCAAGTGATTATCCCGGTAATTAATTGCTGCCGCCATCAAGAGGGGGAAAAAAATACCCCTAGCACTTCCATTCTCAGGTATAGTATCTCCTTTCTTCAAAATAAAAAATATGGGGAAGATACGTCGGCGTAAGTAGACGAAAGGGAAAAGGAGGGAGACATGAGGGAAAAAATCTCATGGAATGGAGAGTATAACGAAGAAGAAGAGAATAGAGGAGGCGACAAGGAGAAAAAAAAGGAGCAGAATAGACAATTTATATAAATACATATAAAATATATACCTATGTGCATATACGTTATATAAATTTAATATAAATGCGTTTGGCACTTTTTCTAATATTTTCTCATTCATACATGCGTAATATTTTCACTCCTTATTATCTCTCTCCTCTCTCTTCTATCTCTTTCTTCTCTCTCTGTCTCTCTCTCCCTTTTCTCTCTCTCTCTCTCTTCATTCTATTGATTCTCTCTGTCTCTCTCTTCCTATTCTCTCTGCCTCTCTCTTAATTCTCTCCGTCTTTCTTTGAATGCTCTCTGTCTCTCTCTTAATTCTCTCTGCCTTTCTTTTAATTCTCTTGCTTGTCTCTCTTCCTTCTTTCTCTGTCTCTCGATCTTTATTTTCTCTCTGTCTCTCGATCTTTATTTTCTCTCTGTCTCTCGATCTTTATTTTCTCTCTGTCTCTCGATCTTTATTTTCTCTGTCTCTCGATCTTCATTTTCTCTCTGTCTCTCTTCCTCTTTATGTGGCTCTTTGTCTCTGTTTTACGGTGTCTCACTCCCTGTCTATCTCTCTCTGTCTGCCCCAGTCTCTCTTCCACCCTCACACCTCTCCCACATCTCTGAGCCTCTCTATCTCCCTCTCCCATTCCCTCTCCTCTGGCCCCCTTATCTCTTCCTATGAATTATGACAAAAATATTAGCTGTATCCGTGCTGAGGTGATTTGATCTCCAGTTTCACAATAAAAATAATATTTAACATGAGAAACTAGTCAGCGGACCTGAGTAGTCACACTGTTTACACAATGTCCGCGCTCCTTCCCATCCCCACAGCACTCTCTCGTCCATTATCAAAAGGGAGCCGAGTGCTACGCACGTCCACGTCCTCGTCGTCGTTCATGTGTCGTCCCTTATATGCAGGGAAATGGTAAGTAGTAAGTACTGTTGTCATAATAAGAATAATAGGTATATAGGGAAGTACATGTAAATAGTGATGGTTGGGGAGAGTAAAAAAAAAAATATTATAATGTTTTTGTCTTCTCCTGTATATTATATCGTGACGAGCTCTTTTTCTTCTCCTTTATCAAATGGTCATCTCTTCCCCCCTTTCGCCTCCTCATTCTGTTACATTGGTGCATGTGTTGTTGTGATTATTATTATTAATATTATTACTACAACTTCTACTACTACTACCACGGCTTTTTTTTTTTATTCTTCCCTTATGATGATGACACTCACCCAACCTGACTACTACTACTACTTACTAACTACGACGGTATAAAAGTATTAAAAAAAATGATGTTTTTTTTTTCTACATTGTTTTTGTCTCCTTCTCCCTTTTCATATTATTATTTTGGATTTATGAAACATGGGATTCATATCATGTAACTTTTTGGTCGCCTTTTTATATTATGCTAATTATGCCGTATTGCTAATATGTGGAGGAAAAGACAAAGGGATGTGGTGGAGGTGAAGAAAAAATGGGGGAAGGATAAAAAAGGGAGAGAAGAGGGAGAGAAAAAGGGAGAAAAGGAGAAGGTCGGGTCTTCATAACAAGAAATGTTGTTTTATGATGCGACTACTACTTATCACAATTTTTTTTTCTCTCTCTCTCTCGTTCTCTCACTTATTATTACCTCTTATTCTCAAGCTCCTTTTATCACATCATAATAGAAAGCGTGTCTTTTGTCTGTCCTTTTTCGCTCTCTCTCTCTCTCTCTTTCTTAAGCCATCGTATACCCTACATTAAATGTACATTTTTATATTAAATATGAAATGCATACATGAGCTGAAAAATAAAAGAAGGTATAGGTGTACGTATGTATATATAGATTAGAAAAATGTGTATATATCTCAAAAACAATTTTTCCGTCATTTCCTAACCCCTGTACAAGCGCTGGTTGGTGTATGTTTTATATATTTATTTTAAAAAAGAAGGTAATAATAATGAGGAGAATGATGATGACTCTCCTAGGGAGAAGTGGGAGCCCCATGATATTTAACCTCATAGATAATAAACGGTGACGACGACTTCTTCCTTTGGCCATTACGACAACGAGTATTTGATACTCTCCTATATTTTTATATATTCTTGTTCACTTTTTTTTTTTCTGTGGAAAAAAAAAGTATTTTAATGCAGATAATGTGCGAGAGATGAGCGCCAAGTTTTTTTTATGTTGTTCCTAGCACTTATTCTCTTCCCATTCTCTCTGTCTCTCTCTCTCACTCTGTGGGTTATTTATTATTATTAAATCAAAAAAAGATATACGCACCATCCGCCATAGTAGAATAATGTTATTCATAATAAATTTTTCATGTTGCCAGCAACCCTAATAAGTCACTGGGTGTATGCCATGACGACTCTACACTAGGAATACTGCAAAAGGGGAAGGTGCAAAAAAAAAAGGAATCTTATAATATTTTTATAGAGAGGTTGTTACAATAACTTGTATCTATAAATTATATTTCCCTTTCTTATTCAATATTTCCTCCTGTACTTACTTTATTCCTGTGGAGCTTGTGTGTGTCTGTACAGTTGTAAAAGAAGGAGAAATATGAGTCAAGTTTTCTGCATTTCTCAATATGTAGAGAATATTTAGGATACAGTATACATATATAGTATATACCATTTGTTTCACTCCTTGTATTATAGCATATACATATGCATGTATAAAATATTTACGTGCGCCAACTTCTGCCGGGATATGATGGATTGCCATTTTTTCTTCTTCTCTCAATAACACTCGAAACATTTTAGGGGGAAAAGCTGAAAACAAATGTGCCGCATTCTCGTTTTTCCTTTTTCTCCTGTCTCCGTATTCTGTCTCTCTCTATTTCTCTCGTTTTCTCCCTTTCTCTCTCTCCTTCTGTCTCCCTTTCTCTTGCTTTCTCTCGTTCTCTCTCTTTTTCTGCCTCCCTTTCTCTCGTTTTCTCTCTTTCTCCCTCTTTTTCTCTCAATTTCTCTTTTTCTCCCTGCGTCAGAATAATTATCCTTTCCCCCTGCGTCTCCGAATATTTCTCTCTTTCTCCTTGTCTCTCCACGTATTTCTCTCTTTCTCCTTGTCTCTCCACGTATTTCTCTCTTTCTCCCTGTTTCTCTGTCTCTATTTCTCTCTTTCTGTCCCCCACCCTGTACTTGTCTCTCTCTCTCTCTCGTCCCTCTCTCTTTTTTTTTGAGTTTATTAAATCATACAGTGGTTTTTGCTTCCTAAGTTATTACACGCGGTGTGCCGTGCGTGTGTTGGGTGAATGTGTGTGAAGAAATATCTTCTTGTGAGTACGTAAAACAGCATGGAGTCCATGCATGACACGGCTCTCTTTATGTTCCGCCTGGGTCTCAATAATAACTATTAGATTTGACGTGCCGAGTGTGAATGAATTGTGAATGATACTCACGTCCGCATAATAATAAATAATATTTTTCGGACTCTCCACTTACATTTCTCTCTTCCCTCTCCTCTCTTCCACACACCTCTCTTCATCTCCTTTCCCTCGGTATGTGAGTCAACAGAGAGACTGAGAGAGTGAGAGAAAGAGAGAGTGAGAGTGAAAACCCAAAAGTCTCATAACTTTACTCATGTATATAACGTGTTGGTTGGATTCCTCTCAAGGAAAGCAAAAGGCAGAATTTTTTCCCCCTTTTCCAACCACTACATCTTCCTGTGGCAGGGCTAAGAGCCGATAAATACACAGACACTTTTTTTTTGCCATCCCTAAGAGTTTCGAATGAGAGAGAGAAATAGAGAGAGAGAGAAAATAAAAATGCCATACTCATATATGATATTACTGGACGCTTTCCCCCTCTTTTCCTTCACTTTTCCCGGCTTTCCAATCTCTCTCTGTCTCAGGCTTTCCTGGAGTTTTTGGGAGAGTGAAAAAAAAAGCATGAGTATGTGGAGGTTTAGTTGAATTCTCGTCTCTCTCCCTCTCCTCGACCACTCCTCCTCCTCCTCCTCTCCCATCAAATATTGTATCAGTGTCAATATCTGGAAAATATTGACCTCTCCACTACCAGGGCCATGAGGGAAAAGTCATACCATTATATTATATTTACTCTTTTCCCCCCATGCTCACTCTCTCTCTCTCTCTCGTTTCCTCCTCATCCTGATATGTTTAATAGATACTCCACATGACATGTGAGTCGAATCAAAGCATACGTTGTTGAAAACACCCAACGAGGAAATATAAATATCACGTTTATTATTATTATGAGCCCACAAAAGAACGTGGGGATACGTATTCCCCCCCCTGTATCATATTGAGCGTGTATAATGTATTAGGATCTCTTTCCCCTTTCACCCTCTCTCTCTCTCTATCTCCCTTTTTCTCTCTCTTTCTCTCTGCCTTTCTCTCGACATTTCTCTGTCTTTCTCCCTCCCTCCCTCTCTTATGTACAGCAACGTGCAAAAACATATTATGTGGTCAGTGATACATCAGGTAAGATAAGTTACATGCACCACACTCTTACTCCCTGAAAAAAAAATGACTTTTTTTTTTACCATATATCCCCTAACGAAACTCATCCTCCTCCTATTTACACACATTTATGTTCTTTTACATGAAATCTGGCTGAGCGTGTGGGCAGTAATACCACTGGATCCTACTACTATGATCTAATTTGGTCGAGTAGTCGTCCCGTATTTTCTCTCTCTCTCTCTCTCTTTCTTTCTCCTTCCATCTTTCAAATCCACACGAAGGATGAAAAATGGAAATATGGCACGTAACATTTTTTTTTCTCTCCCAACTATCTCCAGTTATTTCTCTCTCTCTCCTTCACTTGCCTAACTGGAGGTCAATATTATGGTACACACCTAGTATCAGCTCCTACGTACATAGGTGCTTTCGTGGAGATACTTTCTCCTGACTTTTTCATTCTGCAGGGAGAGGTGGTCAAAAACATGGTAATAATCATAATAACGCATTTTTTTTCTAATCCTTTATATACAAGTATAAAAAAAATTCTCTGCACTCCTATGAGAGTATAAGATTTCTCCGGTGGAGAGACATTGCTGAGAAGGAAGGGAGAGGTGGTGAGAGAAAGGGAGATGGAAGGAATAACGGAGAGAGAAAGAGAGAGAGATACATATTGAAGAGAGAAAGGGATAGTATGAAGAGAACGAGAGGGAAAAGTGAGAGGAAAGGGAGACAGGGAAACGTGAAAGAAAGAGAGGCAAGAGATACAGAGGGGAAAGTGAAAGATTGAGAAGAAAGAGGGACAGAGGGGAGAGAGAAAAAGCGAGAAAAAGAGAGAAATAGAGTGAAAAGAGAGAGTTAGCGGGTGAGAGACAGAAAGAGGGGAAGGAGCTAGAAAAAGAAATAAACGGGAGAGAAAAGGAAGAAAAAAGAGAGAAAAGGGAGAGAAAAGGGAGAGAGAAAGAGAGAAAAGGGAGAGAAAAAAGAGAGAAAAGGGAGAGAGAAAGAGAGAAAAGGGAGAGAAAAAAGAGAGAAAAGGGAGAAAAAAAGAGAGAAAAGGGAGAAAATAAGAGAGAAAAGGGAGAAAAAAAGAGAGAAAAGGGAGAAAAAAGAGAATAAAATGGGAAGAGAGACAGAGAATGCGTGTGTAAGTCCAGGTAAGAGATTTTTATCCAGGAAAGGTGAGAGAATTTCCATCATCCAACAACCACGTAAGAGCTCCATGCTTCCCTATTATAAACTAGAGATACTTACCCATCGGCCACCAGCCGTGAGACTTGGTGTGTATCCGCTCCCAGTACTACGAGACTTGATGGGTGCGAGAAAGTGAATTAGAAAAGTGGGCAGCGTCATTATGACAGTGAATGTGTGGAAGAGAGCAGAAGAGAAAATGACCAGGCACCATCATCATCATAACATATCCCTTTTACCTACCCAAAAAAAAAAACTCTCCCACTACATTTTTTTTGCCATGGGGTAAAATCTACTGACTTCAAAAAACGACCCAAAGAAAATGATATCTTGGAAGGAATCCTTTATGAGAAGAGACTTTTTTTTTATATTTGTGAGGGGTGGGAAAAGGGAAAAGGGGGGAATTCTCTCATCGCTAATATATTGGTCCCTATAAAAAGTGGTGGTTAGGTGATGGATTTCCACCATATTCATCTCTGGGAGGTGATTTGCGGTATACTTTGGGAGGTATGCACTCCCTCCCGAAAAGTCATTTTTTGCATCATTTCATATGACATGGGATGATTTGGAGAAAGGAGGAGGGAGGGGAAGAAAGTTTGGTTATAAATAAAAAAAAATATTATATCCCTTATTTTTTGTTGGTGGAGCAATACTACTAGGGGATTGAGCTACTTCTCCTTCTCACAGGGGCTTGAACCAGTAAAAATGATGTATCTACTGGAAATAGCGAGACGGAGAGAGAGAGACAGAGGGAAACCGTGAGAGAGAGAAATAGAAAGGGAGAGAGAGAAGCTGAAGAAAAATCTAATTTGAGAGATGGAATCATTTTTATAAATTCTTTATACGACCCCCGGAAAAGTGCAGGGAGATGAAGGATGAGCGCGTAGCACTCATCATCAATAGGTAAGACCCTAAAAACGATAGTGTAATTTCTAATATTACCAACCTTATACCATCTATATATATATATATTCTCCTATATATACTCTTTCTCCGACTCTCATGCTCATCATCTTTATTTTCTCCCTCCCTCTGTCTCTCTTCAACGTACACATTTTGCACACACACACACACATTCACAAAGAAACACATTCGGTTTCCATGCAATGAATTCATATGGCTGATTGCACCTAACTTTGGAGCCAACCTCCGTTTTCCCCCATTACCCACAATGAACATTTGTTCCTTGGGATAAGGTACACATAAAGTCTACATAAGGAAGGAGTACATTGGAATATTACTCTCATTTTTCCCTCCTCCTCCTCCCATTTCTCCTCGTATCCTCACTCTCCCTCCAATTTTTTCTTGTTTTTACTTGTGTATATACTTTGTGAACAAAACATTTTTCATCTGGTGGTAGCTCCCATGTAAAGACAAAGGGTCGCCGTATACCAATGTGAAAAGGAATGAACCACTCTTACACAATGGTGATTTGCAGTTTCAGGCAAAAAAAAAGGGGGAGAACAACACTTTTTTATATGAGTTAGTTTCTTGGTTTTTTATTCTGTCGTAGTAAAAAATTTCCTGGTTGTATATACATATATGTATTGGGAGGAGATTGCGTATACATGGTCCACGTAACCAAACCCACCCTTCTTTGATGGTCGTAGCAAAGTGTACATATTAAGTGTGGCAAGATTCAGATAACGTTGGAATCAGGTAAAGGAAATGCTACACCCAACAAGGTCAAATTTTGCAGGATACTCATTTTTTTAAAGGTTGTATAACTATGTATGCATTTCGTCGGTGTCGTCACTTTCTCTCTCTTTCTCTCTCTTTCTCTCTCTTTCTCTCTCTTTCTCTCTCTTTCTCTCTCTTTC
>JAQGBT010006471.1:0-12425 GCA_034698585.1 Disparrhopalites patrizii | reverse complement strand
CGTATTCTTATTTATTATTGCCGGGCCACATCATATATTACTATACCGTTTCCACTGCCCAACCACCGGGTTACTCAAAGTGAAAGTGCGGGAGGAGAAAGTGAAGGGGGGCAGATCCCCAGTGAGACAAGAGAGAGTGAAAGAGACTGGGACAAGGAAGATGATTTCCTATGCATGAATGTAAAAAGTTGATGTTGACTTTAAAGAAAGAACGCGGGGTTAATTGAAATGAATGAATTGTTCGCGGCGGCGGAGGAGGAAGAGGATGAGGAGGAAGGGAAGGTTGGAGAGAAAGCGATTCTCGGAAGTTGTTGGTTCAATGTCGTGATAAAAAAAGGAGGTGGTCCTTCCTTTACGGGTGGCTATAGAGGAAATGATGCGGTTTTTTCTTGTGCCTTGCCCCTCCGGAGAAGGTGGATTATTGTGGGGATGGTCGTAAAAGTGAATAAATATTTGGGAGCGCGATGTGAGAGGGAGTTGTTGTTCAAGATTTGTTGATGGAACATTCCATAAATAGTTTGAGCGGAACACTTTTACGAGCAAAAGAGAAAGTAGCGGCCTTTATGGACTCGTCTGCCATTAGGACAATGTGCAATGGAATTATTCGGAAGCAGGAAGAAGATTAGAGGGGGAGAGAGAGAAAATGGGAACGCGAGGGGAAGAAAGGAGTTGTTTACCCTTTTTGGGGGAAAGAGAGGAGTCGCCAGAGAAGAGGGAGAGAGACAGAGAGGGATTGAGAGGGAGAGAGGATTGAGAGGGAGAGAGGGCGAATGGCCATGTGAGCGTCATTTGCTTTCACAACCTAATAAGTTGAGACAAGTTTTCAAGTAGTGTGTGATTTTGAGGAAAGGACATGGCGGGGCTAGAGGCTTCTGAGCCGGAGGAATCGGCTCATTGGGGAAGTCAGGGGAGGCTCAATTGCACACCACTCGACAAGATTATTTTACGAGGCAGTTGTCGGCCGTGTTCCGATGACGAGCCACTCACACACATGGACATAACACTAGATACACACAGGCTTCCCCATCAACTTCATACTTCCTCCTTAATGTCCTCCTCCACTCCACACACGCACTTCCCCTCCGCCTCCTCCTCCTCCTATTCCTCCTCCTCCGTCCTTTCCTCCTCATCCCCCCTTTCGCGAATCCTCTTAAAAGATTTCTCCATTTGCCCAAGTGATTTCATCATCATACTCCCAACCTTTCCATTGCTAAATAGAACGAGAGAGAGCGAGAGACTGAGGAGGACACACAAAGGAAGAATGTAGAGAAAGCTGGACCACAAAGACCGTTGCAAAACTCACTCATTGCCCCCTCTTTACTTTCCCTCTTAATTCATCTCTTCACATCCTATCTAGTATCTTAATTTTAAAGCAGAAAAAACCCTTTTATACATACCACATTTGCCAGGGCTTTAGACGTCAGAAAGGAGCATTTTGAGCTCATCAATTCTACCCCATAAGCTTTCCCTCCTTATGTGTGCTTTCACTTTTCTGCTTTGCTTATGTGTGCTTTCACATTTATTCTGGGATTTTCTATTTATTCGGGCGTTTCGCATCTCTTGCAATCACACGCGTCTGTATTTATTTAGCTATCTCCTACTTTTTTTTCCACAGGTTAGTCCTGACTCTCTTTGTTTGCTTAATCCGAAAACATCTAATTCTGTACTTTGTTTATACGGGATAATTTGACTTTGGGGAAAAAACAAATTGTCTGCCCTCTCCTGATTTCCTAATTGATTGTTCCCTTAATTTCCCCGCACTTTCTCCGTCCTCCTAATTTTGGGTATCTCCCCGGTGTATTCCGATGAGTGGAGGAGCCGGGGCGTCCTTCGCAGGGGCATGGCTGATGTGTGCGGGCGCATTCGGGGGACAAATTGCTTTTTGGTACTGAAGTTAAATGCATACTTGACATGGTCGTCAGCGGCATATTCCCCCGTTATATTTTGTGGGAGTGAATCCAATGCTGCCACATGCACTGCTTTCCCCCTGTTTCTGTGTATGTTTTCCGACGGGGAAGTATGAGCTAAAGCAATATGCGAAATGGGGAAATACTCACAGAGCTGATCTCCTCCTTCAGAGCTCCTCCACCTGCTCCTCCAAGTCTCTCTCACAGCCCCCGTCCATTGTGTATTTACTCCATGCTGAGTTTTGAAGAAAAAAAAGTTGCAATATTACTTCCAACTCATTTCCGCCAGTCTCTTCAGGAAAAAAAACATGAGTTTTTCTCTCTCTCTCAAAAAAATGTGTGTGAGACTCTTGTGAGAAATTCATGAACATTTTTTTACGATCCTCCAAGGACTTGTGTGGAGGCAAGGAAATATTGCGGGAGTTGTGGGAGGAATGACAACGCATTTGTTTTTGATGGGAACTTGAAGAAGAGGAGAAAGTTGAAGGGAGAGAGAAAGCCGAAGAGAGAGAGAAAGTCGAAGAGAGAGAGAAAGTCGAAGAGAGAGAGAAAGTCGAAGAGAGAGAGAAAGTCGAAGAGAGAGAGAGAAAGTCGAAGAGAGAGAGAGAAAGTCGAAAGGGGGAGGTGGGAGGGGGAAATGTTTAGAGGGGTCCGCTTTCTCCAACATTGAGGTATGTAGGACTGGTGAACGGACGAGGGTTAAAAAGGGATCGGAGAATTAATTCATTGGTCGATGGTCTTAATTCCAAAGGAGAAAGCGAGGGATGGAACGAGTAAGAAGAGAAAGTCCATGGAATTCAGGGCAGACTTTTATTAGTTATAAATAATTTAATTAGGAGAATCTTGAAGGATTAAAGACTTTATGACTGTCGTGGTGTGGCAGGGACTCGGGCGACATACACAACACATGCTCCGTCCTCCAAGATTTATGAATGCATCTTCTCCGTCTATCTCCCTTCCCCCCTCTTATCTATCCCTCCTCTCCCTCTCTTTTATTTTCTCCAGCCTCCCCCTCCCCCCTCCCCTCACCCACTCCCACGTCTTCATCTCCTCCCATCTGCAACAACGTCTGCGAAGAAGAAAGAGGCGGGGGAATGTCTCTGGGCAAATGATGGAGTTTTATGGACACATCAACGTGTGCGGGAGAATTCATGAAATTTCCGTGAGACTTTCCTATATCCGCCTTACGGAGACAATTACATGGGAAGTGAAGTCATTGGACGATTAAGGCATTCCCTCCTTCCCTTCTCAGGCATCTCTCTCTCTCTCTCCACACATCCAACTTTCTCCCAAACAATATTATACTCCTTACACAAAATCAACTCGAGCACCTGCCATTACCTCGGCATGGACAAACAAGGCTCCCATTAGGGCCGTGCTCACTTGCAAATTCACTTTTCCTCATCATCCAAGTTTCCATCCCACGCTTTCTCTCTCTTTCGCTTTCTCTCTCTGTTTCATCCTTTCTCCATGGACTAAAACACACGGGATCTCCCCCACTTTCCATCTCCTCCCCATTTTCTCCAGCCATAAGGTGCACATTAGGTATTTGTTCCCTCCCATGCTTTCCCTGCTTTCACTCTCTCGTCTTCTTCCCTGCCTCTTTAACGACCCACTCGAACGTGGGCTCATCGGGAGAAAGTCCTGGGACTTGATTAATTCCTACAATGTGATGTGATTAAGACCGCCGCGGTGAGTTCTTCTTGGCCCACAATGAGTAGGTGCAGGTGCATTTCAATGACTTCTCCCCTCTCTCTCCTGCACTCTTTCCCTCTCTCTCTCTCTCTCTTTTCATCCTATCTCTCTCTGCACTCACTCAATGCTCCGTGTAAAAGGAAGTACCCTCAAGTTGTGTGTCATGTTTCCCCCCATTCTCTCCTTCTTCGCTCTCTCACCACGTTGCTGCCCTGACTTTGCTTTCTCCTCTCTCTCACGTGCCTGGCTCCTCTCCTCTTTAAGTTGTATCCGAGAGCGAATAAGCACCGAGGCATGTGCTTTGAATTGAGAGCAGGAGCGGATAGAGAGAGAAGAGGGAAAGTGAGAGAGCGAGAAAGATTTGGTGTGATGAAGACGACGTTGACTGGGGAGGCTGTGAGGAGTTGAAGAGTGAAAGCGGAAGATGTTCATTTCCAGGACGAAGACGTGCGTGGGACTGCCGCGAGCGTAATTGTAATGCAATAGTTCCCGCTCTGTCCCTGAGAGTGACAGAGACAGAGGGAAAGAGAGGGAGAGAGAGAGAGGTGGAGGGAGACAGAGGAATCAAATTAGAGGGAAAGTGTGGGGAAGGAGAGGGAAATGTATCAAGGATTTGGCAAGGAACGAGAGGGGGAAAAAAGGGAAATTGTGGGTGAGGGTCGAATGAGTGACTAATAAATGAGTGTCTTTTGTAATCCGAACAATGGAGGAAGCCATTCCTCTCTTATTTTCTTTCCCTCTGCCACAACAACCTCCCTCCAAGCCCATTTGATATTTTTTCCTTTTTTTCTCCCTCTCCGTGATCCCTCCAGTCCCTGTTTGTTTTCCCCTTTTTTAAGCCCATTGACAAAGATTTTTAGGGGGGACGGGGAATAATGCCTTGAGACTTTTATTGGATCGCAGGGGAAATTTAATTTGGTCAAATTTCCAGGAGAGACTCCAGCATGTAGAAATGCGAAGGGCTTTCTCCACAATGAGAGGTGACAAAGGAAGCGACGTCAAAGCACCATCTTTAAGTGGATAAATGTTTCCCCAAACAAACGGCCGCAATTGAATTTGGTCACCTCTCCTCCTCCTCTCCTCTTTCAAAACCCCTGCCAATGTATTGTAAAGGGAGGAGGAGAAAGGAGAGGGAAAAATCCATGTGGCAAAGCTGAAATGGAGGGCAGAGGAAATTTTTTCCCTTCCCCGTCTGCACTTTCTATGAACTTTCTCCATACTTTCTCTCTTCCCTCCACACAAGACTCGGGGATTCCTTTTTGGCAGAGAGTGAAGGATGGAGTCGATTCTTGTCGTCTTCTTCGCGATCCCTCCTCTCCCCCTCCCCTCCCCTCCCCTCTCCCTCTCTCTCCTCTCCAACTTCTCACATATCTCTTCCACTCACGCTTAAGTCTCAATAAATAAGATATTGGAAATAACAAACGCGGTTCGTGGCTGGAAACTCAATCTTCTTCCTGAAAAAAAACGCCCCATGTATACCTTCAACCTTCCCCCCAAAAAAAGCTTTGCTTGAGAGACGAAGAGGGAGATTAGGTGAGCAGTCAACGGCACCATTTAAACTTCACCCCAAATACTCCCTCCAAATCCCTTTTTTCCTTACTTTCTTTCCCTTCCAATTTTTTTCTCTTCAAACAAAAAAAAACTATATTCTTCCACCTTTCCTTTCTTTCCCCGGCAATTCCTTTCTTTCCCTCCAATCCTCATATCCTCCTCCGCTCTTCTTCCTCTTCATCTTTACTCCTATTTCCTTTGCAGGTCTAAAAAACTTTTTTTTAAAAAGACTCCTTTGTAATGTATGCACAATGAGGGAATTCCAAACCCTCGCAGGTCTCCGGCTCTCTCCACAAGGAAAGACTTTCACTCTCTTTCCAAGCCTTTTCTCCCATTCATTCCCACTCTGGATCTTCCCAGTAACTCCTTCCTTTTATGTCGTTTCTCTCTCTCTCTCTCTATTCCCACTCTCTGCAGGCCCATCTCCACCTCTCTTTCCTTCCCATCTTCACCTTGCTTTCTCCCGTCCGTTCCCACGTTCCGCGTTTATGAGAGATGGGTAAAAGTGAGAGAAAGAAATATTTTTGGCTCCGTCATGAAGACGGTGGGAGGGAGAAAGGTGTCTACCTGGAATTCCTAAGCACTTGCCATCCCCCTGGCATATCTATGTACTTGTTGAGCCCGTCCGACTCTCATGTAAATGTTTCTCTAAACGTTTTCACGTGCTCAGAAAAACGTATATGGAGGAAAAAAGTTCATTGGCAATGTGCCTTCTTCCCTTCCCAGTCCCTCTTCGGCTTCACCTATGCGTGTTCTCATGCGTGTGTTTAAGCCGAGGCGCGTGGGAGGGGAGAGATATTCCATTTCCGCGGCCGTATGGGGAGCCATGGAGGGAGAGAGACAGAGAGAGAATCAAGAGCGAGGGAGAGAGAAAAGAGAGCGAGACAGAGAGAGAAAAGAAAGTGAGACAGCGAGAAAGTGAGGAAACAGAAGAATCTCACGGAGCACTATATGGAATAGGGATTCGGGTGACTTTGACGAGATTCATGATTGTGCCTTGGCTCGGGGGAGAGAAATGGAAGAAGAGGGAGAAGAGAGAGAGAGAGGGAGAGAGAGACGAAGTGAGAGAGAGACGAAGGGAGAGAGACGGAGGGGAGGAAGACTCTGCGGACGGAATGAGAAAACTTGGCCATTTGCGATATTGCAAGTGGTTCCTGTGGAGGAATCTCTCATGTAGGAGCAAAACACCGAGGTCGTAAATCCCTTTGAAAAGTTGCACCGATTTACTCCAAGACTTTCTCTCTCTCTCTTTCTCTTTCTCTCTCTCACTTTCTCTCTCCCACTCACTCCCCACCACGTTCATTCCACCGTATTATATGCATATTGAGCAGAACTGGGCTGAAGGGAACTCTTGAAAATATTTGTTTAATTCCGCGGGACTCTATGGAAAAGGAAAAAAGGGAGGGAGTGCTTTCTATATTTGCATGTGTATGTGCCGAGAAGCAAACATTTTCTTTTCCTTCTTTCCTTTCTTCATACATTCCGCTTTTCGCCAGCTTTCTCCCCGAAAACTCCTTGGAGGAGCAAAGTGGAACGGTTGTCACATGGCTTCCAATCATCCATGCCTTTCCAATTTTTTCTATCTTTCCCTCCTTCCGCCACATCCTCCATTTACTCATCATGGAGCTTCGAACAGTGAGGATATTCCCCGAAACGCTTAAGTTTTTTCGGGATGTTTTTAATGGTTGGAATTCATTTTTCTGGGGAGCACAGAAAGCGATCACAAAGGAAAAAGTAGGCGGGACTAGGCTGAGGTGGTAAGTTTAGAAAAAGGGAATGGACTATCTACCAGTGAAGGAATTGAGAAAATGGAATGAGAGAGAGAGAGGGAGAGAGAGTCAGAGAGTGAGAGAGAGAGAGAGGGAGAGAGGGAGAGAGGGAGGGCGAAAGTGAGTGGAGGAAGGGAAACAATTTGGAAGAAAGATTGGAAAAGAATGCTGGAGTTGTGTGGGAGCGGAAATGAAGTTTGTTTGTGTCGGACTTGTGCGGTTGCTCCATGGAGGACACGTTTCTTTTTTTTTTCTTCCTTTTTTTCCTTTCGTCCTCTCTCACACTTTTAGTTTCTCCTTCCACGATGATGATTGAGTCACAGGGAAGAAGGAAGAGAGGGCCGGAGAGAGAGCGAGAGACAAGGAAGGACCACCAAAGTGGGTCCTTAATAGGCACCGATCTGTCTTTATTACCTTAGGCGATCAATTCCATGGCTCGCCGTCCTCTTCCCCTTTCGCTTTCTCCACGTTTTCTCCACGTTTCCCTCCTTTCCACATCTTGTCGTCGTCGTCCTAGTCCTCTTTTTTTGGCACAAACCAAGTGACGACTTTTTGTCAGGCCCGGAGACTTTTCCACTCTCCACCACCGATGATTCGATCACCTCGTTCCACAAACAAATCGAGTTCACTCCCTCCGTCTCTCTCTTTTACTCTCTCTCTTACTTTCTCTCTCTCTCTTTCACTTTCTCTCTCTCACTTTTTCTCTCTCACTTTCTCTCTTTCATTCTACGTCCTTTCTCCGTCTCCTCCGCCCTTTCCTCTTCATTTCTTCCATGTTTTCCACGGTTCTTCCTCTTTTTCTCATCCATTTCCTTGCATTCCACGCACACCGCCTATGAATAAACTTACACACGCTCCCAAAAGAAACCAAACGAAACGTGCGTACATGCTCTTCTCTCTCTCTCTCTCTCTCTCTCTCTCTCTCGCAAATTCTCTCTCCTGCCTCCATCAATTTCTTTGGTTCCTCCAGTCCACCGTCATCTCATTATTGTCCGAACTCCCGAGTATTCTCTCTCTCCTCACTCTCCCTTAGCGTGATGAGGGTGAAAGCGGAAAATACAAAAAAGTCCTTCGCCCCCAAAAAAAACTTTTTCTTCCTCGTGGTTCACCCTTTTTCCTTTCAGAATCCTGTTCCCTCTAATGTATCTGTTTGGAAAGGGAAAGAAATGAAAGGAATTGGAAGAGTTGGAAGAGCCTGAGCGGTACAGATTGGGCTTTTACACACACCAATTCTACATCTACGGTGTGGTCTGATGGACGTGGATGTAATTCATTAGAGGGCAAAAGAGAGATGTGGGAGAGCCCTGGACTTTGTTTTGGAAATGGGAGCGAGAGTCCGGCCAGAAAAGGCTCCATTGTTCCCCTGGCAAAGGCAGGGTGAATTCCGCCTGTGTTTATAGAAATTAGACATGTCTCCCTTGCTCAGCGTGAATGGGAACTTCGGCCGTGTTCAAAAACCTTTTTTTTGTTGTGCACAATGACAGTGGATTCGTCCGTCTGATCTCTTGCGGTGTATGACGGGGAATAAAACAGAGCTGAGACAGGGAGATAAAAGGGGAGAGAGAGAGGAGGGAGTGAAGGAGATATGATGATGAGAACATGATGGGAGAGAGGATGTAGAACGGAGAGAGAGGGAGAGAGGGAGAGAGAGAGAGAAAGTGCTCGGGGCAGGATCATTATGGAGCGAGACAAATAGGGAGTGGGAAAAGGATTGTGGAAAGGAACTTGCCTAATTAATTTCTTCCTTCAGGCCACTCCGTGCCATGGGAAGTTGGCTCAGCCGTCCATTCCCTGCCTCCAAAAGCGGCGGAGACCTCCTCCATATGTACAGCCAGGGACGCGTGTACAATTATTGTCAGAGAATCCAAGCGCCTCGCATCCAGAGATTCCCAAAGCTTTCTCTCCCCTTCCTTTTAGATCTTTTTCGGAGGAGACAGCCGGCGTTTGTAGGAGCGAGGTGGAATTTAAAAGGAAAATAGAGGGAGAGAGAGAGAGATCGGAATTAGATCCTGAGATAGAGGACGGAGATTTAGAGAGTAAGCAGAGAGGATGGGAGGGAATGGGTGGGATCTGTAAGGGAATACGTTAGGGAGCGTGTGTGCCTGATTCCTGTGACAGGATGGCATGGGTGTTAGTTAATGTGGAGGATTAAGGGCGCTCTCTCCATCGATACAGCTTGAGCAGGGAGTCTTTATCTGGAGCGACAAGAAGCAGGGGAGAATAAATGTGCAGATTTGCATGGGCAAGTGCACACCAGACGAGATTATCTCCATTGCTTTCTCCCTCATCATTTCTCTCTCACTTTTTCCTCCGTCCTCCATGTCGATCTCTCTCATTTTCTTTGTCCTCCCATCTGTCGATTTCTCTCTCACTTTCTACTGCATCCTCCATGTCGATCTCTCTCTCTTATTTTCTTTTTTGTCCTCAATGTCGATTTCTCTCTCACTTTCTCTTGCATCCTCCACGTTGATCTCTCTGTTTCTCTCTTATTTTCTTTTTCCTTCTCTCTGTTGATCTCTCTCTCATTTTCTGTTTTGTCCTCTCTGTTGATCTCTCTCGCTCTTTCATTTCCTTTTTCGTCCTCTTTGTTGATCTCTCTCTGTTATTTTTTTTCATCCTCTCTGTCGATTTCTTTCTCTCACTGCCTCCTGCAATCTCCATGTCGATTTCCTCCTCATTTTCTCCCGCCTCCAATCTCCGTGTACTCCATTTAAGTATTATTGTGTTTGGATCAACACAGAGCTCAGCCTAAGGGGAGAGACATAAAGCCAGGCTACAACAAGATTCAGAGGGAGAGAAAGTGATCCGAAGCGACTGGTAGATAGGATTTGATTTTGAACGAAGAGATTCTACGAGAGCGAGAGGGAAAGAGGAGGGGAATGAGATAAAAAAGGAGAATGAATAAATTTAATTCGGCTTTAATTGCATTCGCGCAAGCCACAGATAAGATGGTTAATGTCCATGAAGAATGAGATTGTGGCGCCCTGGGGGACTCTCTATAGCAAATCAACTCTTCTTGTTCGCTCCGGTCAATGGGCTCAATTAAGTCGGGGATGAGCACCTTTCTCTCCCAGGCTCCAATCAAGTCCCTTGAAACTCCCGCTGCTTCCCCTCTTTAATATTTTCCTCCTCCACCCGCACACCCCATTTCTCTCTGTTCCACCCTACGTGAGTGAATTCTGCTTTTGAAACGGAGAGATGGAGAGGTGAAAGTGCTTTCTCCTCCCTCATGTGCGGACGTATTCAGGTGAGGTTGTTCTTTTCATTCCGTCCTCTTTTTCTTGTCCCGAACTTTCTCCTCCTCCACCTCCACTCTCCTGTTGGGTCTCTCTGAACTTTTCCAGAGGTTGAATCAGAGGAAAAGGTGGAGGGGGAGGGGGAGGGGATGCCGTATGATTTAGACTCGTGAGTGGTCATAAATCTGATGGGACTCCGTGGTGGCCATTTCTCTGACATCCAAAGTGGCGCTGGGGAGTGTGAAAAGTTAAACGACTCGAATAGACCCCGGCATAAGAGTGGCAAATGGAGCTTTTTTGGCTGGCAAGAGTCGTAAAGGCAGCTTTATAGCTCGTATTCCCCTTTAACTTTCTCCAGGGCGGGAGCAAAAGGGAGGAAATGGGGAAGATGGACGGAGAGGATAAAATGGGAGAGAGGAAGAGAAAAGAATTTTCTGGGGGAGCGACTCAGCCTGGGACTTACATCTGATCTCTCACTCCATGCTAATCAAATGAGTCCTCATCACTCTCACTTGACTCTGATTCCTCACCTCACAGGCTCTCTCCCATCCCTCGGCACATTTATGACTCATCCCACACCCGCCCCATTACAATACGCGCCTCAACCCTTTCTATCTCCATTTCTACCCCCGCGTCTCCCTTCTCCTTTACTCCCTTCAATTCTCCTCGGAAATTCCCTTTACAAATCCAGTTATGCCCTTCTCTATTCCCCTTTGGCCTCCCCGGCATATCATGCATTCTTCAAATTTTCAAATCTCTCATTTTCTGCACTTTCCCTCCTTTCCCCGGCGCCATACTTACTTGACTCTGGTGGCTCATTCTCGGTTGATATGCAAGTCTACTTTCTCAAAGCTCCTTACACACGCAATTTCTCTCTCTCCACCCCATCATAATGAATATGTCCTTGGAGCGTCTTGGACCACGTAAATCTTTGAATGGTGGAATGCGTGGAGCCTACTTTCATATGAGTTAAATAAATCCTATGAAAGTGAGTAGGTTGAAATTGCAGTGTAAGTGGGCTAAGAAGAGAGAGAGAGAGAGAGAGAGAGATAGACTGAGAGAGAGAGAGGAAGATAGAGATGGACTGGAAGAGGGAGTGAGGGAGAGAGATACTTATTTGGATGGGTGGGAAGTAGATGATGGAGACATTATGCATACATATGTGCCATGAATGGCTGAGGGAAGGCCCGGGCAGGTGGGAATGGGAGGGAAGTAAATGAGTTGTTTTTTCTCTCTCTCTAATTCCCCTCTCGCCATCTCTCTCTTCCCTCCTCTCTTCGTCATTCATGCACTCACTCACTCAACACACTTTGGCTCCAGAACTTGACATGTGGATTGCCGGACATTTACAACACAGCCGAAATAATCATCTCCAAGCCCTCTGCCTCGGTCCAAATTGCTTCAATTTCTCTTCCTCCCCGATCCTCCTTTCTCGCTCCTCACCTGCGGAATGCCTGGCCTACTTTCTCCAGGCACTTCTTAAACCACAAAGGCCCCTATCACCCTTCAGTCTACTCCAAGCACTAACATTTACCAGGAGGCTCATTTCTCTCCTTACTCCTCACTGAAATTGGATGCCAAATTATGCGGTCATTTTTTTTGCCTCACTAAAAAAGAGATGAGAATGCCGGTGCTGGAGAAAGTGCCTTTTCTCTATCTGTCTCTCTCTTTCTCCCTCTTCCCTCTGCATGTCCCTCGCTTGAAACGTCTCCAGCATCACAATATTTCTTCTAAACATCTCGCAATTTCTCCCTCCACTCGACTTGCGAGCAATTTATGACCGAAACCTTCTTGTCTAGACTTTCTACTTGATATTATTCCTTCTCCTTTTCCTTCACTTTCTCCATTCAAATTATCTGGAACTTTCCTCTGTACCAATTTCTCGTTCTACTTGAGTAAGTGGAGAAGTTTTGGGGGAGCGAGACTGAGATCGGGAAGAAATAAAGCATGTGGAAGGCCCTGTTTGAGAAGAGAGAAAGTTAGGAAAGCGAGTGAAAACCAGTTAGAGAGAAAAAAATCAGAAGGATACAAGCAAATATTTGCCCACGGATAAAGACGCACGCAACAATTCTTTCATTACTTGTAATGCAACCACATGTAGAGATTACGAGTCGACAATGAGAGCATTAGAGGAGCCTTTGTATGGAATTCCCAATTTCACTCTCAAGCCCGGACCCTTAGCTCATTGTTCTTTCTCCACAATTTTCCCCAGCAATTTACCTTGTGTTTTCCAGAGATTCAGCAATTCCCTAATGCAAAATAAAAAG
>JAQGBT010006470.1:0-12433 GCA_034698585.1 Disparrhopalites patrizii | reverse complement strand
TAATGTACAAGAATAAACACGTTTTATGTGAAAGGTTAAATAAAGACTGATCTCTCAATCTCATTCCACATCCTTCGGATTGGCATTGCACAACTATTTGTATCGTTCGATTGTCATGAGGACAATGCTCTATCATCCCACATTAAGTGTGATGATGTGGAAGATGACAAGGGAGCAATCACATAAATGATTACTACCTTATAATATGCAGCCGTAAGTTAGGTGCATTAACAATTTCACATCCTCGTATCATAAATATTTACGTCATCTCACGTGAATAAAGTTTATATTATTGCTGACAAATACCTTATAAGTTCATAGGAAATGGAGAATTGTTGGACTAAAATTGTTCTACTATTTTTTACCAATTGGTTTTTTGTTAACGCTAGACTCTCATTGACTTTGCTACACAATCCATGCTGCACAGCTTTGCTGGTACCTCAAACAGATTGGTATCCCTTTTTCCTTCTCATCATATTCTATTCGTCCCTTCCCGACCTTCAGAAATTTAACCATCCCTCTAACCATCCACACTAATTCGAAATGGACGGAAGCAGGAAACCTTTGAAAAAAACATCCTACTGCGGTACCACCTCCAAAAATTTGGCATCACAAAGAATCTCCTAAGGATGCATTTCCCCAGGTACAACTCCACGGATTATTTCCTCGAAACACGACAATTCTACAATTTCATGAATACACACGGAATATGTCCATCATTCGATGTCCCCTTAATTTATAGGCCGTGGTCCCCCGTTGTTTACAGTACAACTGGCACGTCGTGTCATGGTCCATTGTTTCACGACCGACAATGATTTTGCCTCAACGACCAGAGTACATCCCCCTTCATGTTCCTGTATTATTGTACATCCAACTGGAACTTCCTAACAGAAGTGAAATGCAGAGGTATAAGTTCCTAGATATCCCGGAGGCTCAAGCAATTCCTTACGGCGAAGACCTCCCTAGGTTTCTTTGTCCACGATTAAATGCTCAATCGTGGTTTGTCGAATCAAAGGAAAGACCAAGGGTGAATTGGGAAATAATGTATTCTAAGAATTCTTTCGGGTCCGTCTTCAACCGACGAGGACAAGTGGATTATGCGTCCACAGTGACCACGTTTCTTAGAGGGAGTTTAAATGTCACAAAATCATATGTGGGCATCCCAAGGATTTATATTTCTGCCTCCCGTACCTTTCCGTCTGGCAGTTTATACACCTTGGGGAAGTTCGGCAACTTGAGATTCATTACGGTCGATGGGGGTTTTAAAAGCCATATGAGGATGACTATATAGATATGCCCAACCCTTTCCTGGGTCTTTATGGAAACTTTTGCTAATATCCACCGTAATTACGTCGGCATTATTGTACGTGTTTCGGAGCGGGGCGAAATTTCGGGAATTTTCACAGGCTTGGCGCACATTGGTAGAATACGGCTGCGAGCATGGCTCCGATCTGGCGGCTGTAGGACAGCGAATGGACCCCAAGGAAAACTGGCTTCTACTGGCTTGGCTCTGGTTAATGGTAATTTTGAGTAATTCCTATAAAAGTGTGTTACAATCGGAGTACACCAGCCAACATCCTTACGATATGAGCTGGAAGTCCTTGCGGGAGATGAAAAATTTCACGTTTTATTTCCCATTGGGGAATTTTCAGAAAATAAAATCAATTGTGGCTCCAGATATGTTCATGTCGGAATTTGATCCCGGAGGAAAATGCCACCGCCATTGCACTATCACGAAGAGCAGAATGCGAGTACATTCTGCAACAACCAATGAAGTTTTATTGACTGTCAATAATGCCGCCAAGAACCTGACGGCACAAATGCAACGGCTAAAATGCATCGGAATCCAACAATTGCAAAATTTCCTTCATACCAAATTCTTACTGCCTCGGACGGCTCTCGTTGTACTTCATAGGGAGATAGATTTTTACTGGAATCTTGTTTGCAACGAATTGTCCAAGAATTCAAGGATTGTTTTCCAGAAAAATAAATTTGTGGACGGGACATTTGCAAAAAATTATTTCCTCTGTGTTTTCGATGCAAAACTCCCCAGGAGATACACAAGGGACATGCTACGGAGAGTGGGTACTGTCCTCACCGGGGGATTGGCACACTTCTGGAGAAGATGGCATCACCAGAAATTTCCTGGATGCTGGAGTGTCCAGTTCAAAAGTGGAGGACACTTATTTCAAGCCTTGGCATTGTGGGGATCTGACATTTATCTGGTCTTTTAATTGTACTTTTTATTAAATGCAGTTTGCTTCCTGATTTTCTTTTTGGAATTTGTTCTCTGTGCGTGAAATACGACAATTCAGGTCACGTGAAATATGTATTTTATTTTCAGATTCCAATTTCCGATAAAGTCCTTTAGAATCATGTGAAACGTTTGGAAATAAAAGGAGTCAAGTCTAAAATTTTCAAAACCAGGTATTTTGCCTTCGGAAAAGCCATGTCCATATGACTATTGACTATATAGACCAATCCTTGGCCATTATCGTATATTCAATGGATCAATCAAAAATGAAAAATCTGCAAACAAAAATCATTCAAAAGAATTTAAGTCCACCGGTGGTTTGGAAGCAAAAGGGCTTAAAAGTCCACCCAATTCCGATATAACGTAATCAAGCAAAACTTCAATATTATGGTAGCGCCTTCAACCCTTTCCCTTGCTAACATAATAATTTCCTTAGAAATCCCGTTTTGCTGTTCTTAAAAAAATATTGAAAATTAAATTTTGCTCGAAAATATCAATGCATGTCTTGGAGATGTCCTTGATATATCTGGAGGTCCGCCCGCGAAGTACATATCAGGAAGCTCGGCTCTGACGGAAAAATGGAAAATAAAAATACGGGATAAATATAATAGATCTGTCAATTTCCTGGAGAATTGTCCTCCGCCTTATTATTTTAATAATGTTAATTGTTGCCAGATTTCTATTTTAATTGTCCGGTTTTTAGTGGAGTTTGCGTGTGTTAAAAAAGTACAGAGAGAGATTAGGAACTTTATTTTTTTAAGAAAAAAAATCCGTTTTACAGTGTAGGAAAACTTTAATAAGTGTAAATTTTAAAGTAACTATCGGGTGAATTGATCTACCATGTAGTTGTTTTGTTGTACACACATATAATTTTAAAATAAAAATCATTTGAAAAGGTCAAATGGAGAATTACCTGAGTGAAAGTTACCTGGAGGCTCTTCCCGCGGAAATTCGGGAGGAAGTGGTGATTAAATTCAAAAAAATATTTACAATTACTGGAGATATTAATCAGGATAATGACCTTCAACGAATTGGGGTCACCGGCTACGACATTGACGAGGAAGATAAGGTGTTGATGAGGGCCATTAAGAAGCACAATGACCTCGAAACCCAGGGAACGATCCCTTTTTCCCGACTCAGTTGGTTCAAGTTCAAACATTTTCTTGAGGAAAGGGGAAAATTGCCAACTAAACATGACCCGAAAGGTTACAAGTTGGTGACCTCGACGGGGATCCCTAAAACTTACTCCTGGCCGTCTTTGAATGGGATGACCGAAATGGGGGACGTCCGCCGGGTCATTCGGGAAGGGATGGAAACAATGCCTAATCCTAACAAAGAGGATTTGGATGGTCTCTTGGAATATTTCCGACAATTAATGGCTGGACCGTTTTTAAAGCAAATTCAGATTTTACTCAAGTTTTTAACCAGGTAGACTATATAGTTTCAAGATACTGTTTTGATTGTTTCATTTTGAAATGTTTGTAATTTTTTAATCCTTCTTCTAGAATTCCAAGTTCCTTATCGGTTCAAGTTCAACAAATCACGAGTATCAATTTCGGTTCCAGGTTCAATTTCAAGCTCAAAAATGTTTCTTAGTAGACACTCGTACTTTACAGTGTGGACTTTTTGAAGATACTCGAAATTGATTAACCACTAGTTTATTTTTGTTGAGTTCTGATTCTTAACACAGACCGTAATCAAGTTCAGTTACGAGTTTATTTCTTGCTGAAATGAAAATAAAAATTTCAATGAAATAGATTAAAGTAATAAAAATAACTTTTTCGCTGTTTTCCAATCATGTTCTAAATTCTAAACTATAAATTTATTATTTTTGTTTAGCCTTTAAAGCTTGATTGCTAGTCACAATTGAAATCGCATATACACTTGCGAGCTTCAATTGTGACATTGTGAGTTTAATTTCGAATTCGTTGTTGGAGTACTATTTAAATATTTACTATTTCCATGAAAAATATGGTAAATTGGATTTTGATTAAACGAACTTGAAACTTGGAATTATTTCAACATTTTTATTTAATTGACTTTGAATTTTATCCAACTACCGACTTCCAAATTCAATTTCAAGTGCGATTTTAAGTTGGAAATGAAACTGAAGTAACCGATAAGGAACTGGAATTGTAATTAGTAATCACTAACTACCAATTTACTAGCTTCTAGGGATTCCTACAAATTACTTAAGTAAATAATGGATTTTCGTTGGTTTTTATTTACAGACTCTCGGAGAAGCCTAGTACGAACAAGAAATGGAAGCTTATTTTAACGTTGATAATTGGGATCTGCCAAAATAAAATTGAGCGGGAATTCGGCTTCCCCGTCCAACTCCATGACCTGCAAGAGGAGTCTTCTCTTGTATATGAAACACCTTCGATACGTGCCCCAGCTAAAATCCGAGCGAAGGAATTATCCAAGCATTTAATGTAAACCTGTATAATGTTAGTGTGATTTGAGATAATCCTTAATTTTTAGTTTCGTAATTGTATCTTGAAGACTGAATTTTTTTTCTAAGGAAAATTATGCCTAATCTAAACTTTTTTGGTTAACCTTCGGGACCTTATTTGTATGCATAATATGTATAAAAGTCTTGCAGCACAACTTATTTTAGCGTTTGTTTATTTTAAACTAATAAAGTTGCAAGCTTCGTTTAAAAGGACCTAGTTTTCCCCATCAAGAATGGCTACTGCGTTCGATAAGCCAGCAAAATCCGGACAATATTTTTGGTAATGAAAGTCACAAATTTGGCTGTGGACATCCGCTCAAATTTATGGAAATTCCCCACTTGAATCCCGACTGTGGGAATACTCCGGATTTTTCTCTTCAACTCCTCCGCAAATAAATCGACCATTTCATATTTTAATCTTTTGGCGCAGCCCAACAGTCCCTGGCGACACCGGGAAATTCCCAAAGGAACTTGAAAAGCCTTTTGGAAGGAAATACCGTACAATCCCACGATCTGTGAGGCCGTGACCAGGTACATCACCGCCAACATGGGCTCCATGTGCAGTAGGAGGACCCCGATAGATATCATGACAATGGAATTGCTATTACAAAATATCTTGAAAATAAAAATTGGCCAAGCGAAGCCCACATTAAATAATTGGATGGACAGCTGGAGGCATCGGAGTTGGTTGGTCGCTCGGTGGATTTGTGTTGATTTAAATCTGTGGAAAATGACCTGGACCCCATTGACGCTGGAGGATTTCTTTCGTGGCATCTGCCACCTGGTAGCCTCTTGGATCCTAGAGAGATTTAGCTGGAGATGTTGGTTACAATTCTCAAAATACATGACCAGGATGGTCACGATGAGGCCAGATGGGAGAAGGAGAAGCATTAAGAGGGTACTTTCCAGCCCTATGGCAAAAATCCTGACTAATGCAGAGCAAATCGAAGCTGGGAAGATGGAATAGAGGAAGTAGGTGGCGTTGTCGTAGTGGACGTGAATCACTGCCAGGAGAATTGGGGATAAAACCGTGTTAAATGGCTCAGATAGAATGATCAATTCTTGGAGTGAGAAGTTCTTCAGATCTTTCTTCATCAATTCCTGCTCGTAAATGTCCTTTTCCAGCAATTCTAAAATCATCCAGAACACTGTCAATTTTTTACTTTTATTAGGTATGCCTTTTGTATTATATACACTGAATATGTTTGACCCACCTTTGTCCTGCAAAATGGAATTATAAATCCCCGTGGTGATCTCCGGCGCCGTCATGAAGGAGGACCTTGCCGTTAAAAAGCCCCAACCATAGGCCACGGCGAGGGCAAGGACCAAAGGGAAATGCTCCAGTTCGAAGTAGCTGAGCTGGAAAATGGTTTGCACACATCTGGCGGCAGCGAAGATGAACCGGAGCAATATTAGATAATAGAAAATGGCCCAAATCCAGGTCTTTTTCCTTGAAATTCTTCCACTTGGAAGGTGGACGTTGATGGGAATTGTATGGAATTTTGAGGCGATGCAAAGAAGCCAGAAGTTGAGGCGGAGGTGCCTGATTTTTAACATGGCTTGTCCTATCCACTCGGAGGCCAACCGGGTTAGATTATTTCTTTCTGAAAATGTGTTCATACACCACATCAAAAAAGGTTCCGAGGGAAATTTAAAAATCACACAAGACACACACATTTTTCTTTATTTACCGTCAGGCACGCTAATACTTTATTTTGTTCGGCGGTTTACTTTCATATATGTAATAATTGCATTCAAGCTAAGTTTAGTGTACTTTCCCGTAAGAAACTGGCTGGATAATTATTATGGAGCCTCTTGAATAATTCCATGCAGTATATAAATCACCGGGTTCTGTGGGGTTATTCCCCTTGTTTACTTCATAGGTGACACTTCCTATACTTTCTAATGTTCATTTAACTAAAATTATTTCCTACAACGTCACTATTTTATTTCCGTTATTTGGCCACTGGATTGTGAAACTGTTTCTTCATTAGGTCAATGTATTTTATACTGTATTATTATTGCGCCTGTATGTTTCTCAATGTAAAAAACTCCTGTAACTCCTATCTTCGATACAATTTAGGCTGGAAGCGGTTGCTTTGTCTCAATAAAACCCACAGTTAAAAAACCAAACTGATATTCTCCACGATTATTATGGCTGTACGCCAACCCCATTGTACCAAATATGTACGTATATTAACGTCTAACAATAGTCAAGGCAGAAATGAATGACAGTACGATGATGAGACTTCCATCAATTTCCTGGTGGGAATTTTGCCAGTCCGAGAATACATAATTTAGAGGAATTTTAAGTATGTACAGGGTGAGCAAATAAAAAAAATAGGAGCAATACACCGTCGAAAATTAATTTAATTGCTCCAGCTCGAATTAATCCGCAATGCTATATAAACTACATATATAGATGTATACCTCCGTTATGAAACAGCATTATGTGTATTTAATAGCTGCTATTTTCGGATAATTCTCACGTTTGGCACATAGAATAAAGAGTAAATATTCTTGTCTTCACGCCATTGAAAGAAAATTTCGGGGATAGGAAAGTTCTCGACTGTCAATTTTTGCGCAAAAACACCAGTTTATACTCCAAATTACCAACGGGTAATATTATCAATAAATGTAGAACTGAGATTCCAATGGATGCCGTTTATCGTGAGCCACCGTTGGATTCGGAATGGATATGATGAATCTAATAATCATAAATACCACCGTATCCCAAATAATATAGTTATATAGTATGTATAAAATGGATTATAAGTAACAACCTCCGAAATTTTCACTGATTGACACAATGTATTGACACAGCTATGTAATCCAAAATTCCATTACTATATTTACCTACTACCGCATTAAAAATGTTTAAAAGTAATTATTTGCCGTTTGATCTGCATATTCTACACCTCAGGTCTTTTCCTATTGATTGCGAGTCCTGCAAGTGCGCGTATAGTGCGATGTATAGTATAATGTAAAATAAAATATATGATATTGCGGTAACCTTCGATCAAAAGCCCGGGCAGTACCATGCTACCCAGTATTCACAGCGGAAAGGAATAAAAAGGGAATGGATATGTATAATTTACGTAACGCCGATGAGCACTGCATATCGACATTTAAGGCTTGCTGTCCAATACATACATTTGAGCCATTATCTATAAGATAGACCTTTGAGGAATGCTATTTTTACGTATATATATACAAGAACATGTATAGAAAATCAATTAATAATAGTATAGTCATTACACAATCAACAGACGAGCCCGTGTGTGATAGGTTAATTACACACTGAGAACTCCGGGGTCGAAATTTGTTCTGGCAGACCGAATCACCTACGTACGTGGGTTATGCATGCACGTATGAAACGTTTAGGTAAGAAGCGTTAGGAATCAAGCGAGCATAAGTCCACATTTTTGAAAACTGGGATGCACTCACTGAAACATTTCAATACATCCAGGGTATGTGAACCGTGTCATTTATTTCTGCCAAATGTTGTCGATAAAAAAAATTTAAAATTATGCTTGGAATCGAAATTCAAAGTTTTACCGCTTGCGGCAGTTTTTTGTAACTCCTGTAAAATTTCGTTTTTGGACTTAACATCTTTTGCTTCCGAACGCTTCCTATATGTAAAAATTTCTATCGCCTAACTTCTATCGCCTCTGCCTTCATTTCTTGGTCGTCATGTTGTTACAAAGAAATTTAACTTGGACACCACGTAATTAAATATATTGTGGCGATTTCCAGGTTTATTTGCAGACATATACCGATAAAAAAATGACAAAACTACCAAATGGCTTTTTTTGGGTCTTTGCCTATAGAATGCATGTTGGAGTAAATTTGGGGAAGGCAATCCAAAAAATTACTCCCTGCAAACCTCTTATTTGTGTCTGGACACTATTAGTCGATGTACATACATATATCTCCATATCATGTAATATTTTCTCGCAATACCACGGACATATTACATATTTATATATGATTCCTTTTTCTCATTTACGAATATAAAACTTAATTGTACATGCACATATTTTTCAATATACCAATAATTATCAGCACAATTGCAGTAAATTCGCGCGAATGTAAAAAATGTTTGCAATTCAACAAACAGTATTGAACAACAAACAGTTTTGAGTAAGGTCAAAATAATAATTACTGCTGAAATAGAGTACAATATTTAAATTTTAATAGCCAAATTACACCATTTCAAATATGTTCACTTACAATATAACCGCCATCGGCGAGTTCTTTACGTTATATGTATTAAACTGCGCCATACAATAAGTGCCTTTAAATGCCTCCGAATTATTTGGGTCTAAACCCAACCAACATTCGCACAATATTTTTGAAGCAATAGTCCAAGAATGCGGGGGTAGAATTCTTCCCAAAATTCCCGAACGTCCCCACTTTGATCCCCAAATTCGGGATGGATTGGACGGATTTGCACAAAAACTTCCTGGTTTTATTCCCTCTGAGATAAACCACTTTCGAGGCGGTCACGATTCTTCCTTTGCACTGCCGAAGCCCTACTTGGATGGCAAAGGCCTTTTGAAAGCCATAGCAATAGTTGATGACGAAGGAGCTTCCCACGGCCAGATCAAAGCAGGCATGATAAGGCAACGTATGGAGAAGAAGGACACCGCAGGCCGTGGCGCAGATCGTCCCCGCCACAAACAAGAGCTTAAACACAAACAGGTGGATGGCGAAGGCTTTGTTGAATAATTGGATCTGGAGCTGTAATCGTCGGCATTGCATGTAAGCTCCCTGAAGCTTTCTTCGTGTAAGGAATCCCAATCTGAAATATTCACGTATATACGACAAGGAACGAATGAACTCTTAATTCCTGGCTATTTTCGAAGCCGAACGCGTGTGCGAATTTAAATTAAATACAACTTACTTGCCGATAGATTTCTGGTCGTTAAGCGTCGTCGACAATTCCAAATTGCAATGCTGTAAGAAGATGATAATGGTGAAAAAGGACACGGATGTGCAGGTCATTGCTACAGTTACCAAGAAACCTTGAGAGATGATCAATCCCCATTTGAGATAAGGCTCCAGCCCAGGGAATTTTGGGCCCAAGATTGAATATGGGAAGAAGGCCGCCAGAGGATCCAGCACGTGCAGCCCGGCGGAAGCAATTGCGATGATAATGGTTAAAAATGGAAAGATAATTACCACCAATTCTTGTGGGGTGAGATCTTTGAATACGAATCGTTGCTCTCCTATACGATTTTAAATCATTATTAACTAATTTACGAATTAATTAAAATTAAATTCCTATATAATTGGCTGTGCATAGTGTCAAATTATGTTTTTTTTTCGCATAAAATTATGCATTATTGCTTTAGTACCATAAATAAATAAAGTGTATATATGTATATTTAAATATTTTTCAGCCAATTTGTTAGGATAAAAGTTAAAAAACCAACCATTTTTTGTTGAATTAAAAGCATAATGATCTCAATTTTTGAAGATACATTTTTAAAAACAAATTTTAATAATAAATTAATAAAGGATTTTATTTACTTTGGACTACAAACCTTCATTGACGGGGAATAAGCCATTAAAAATGCTCACGACAATCTCAGGCGTCCTTTGGAATGAGCAATATTGGCAAATTTGACTTAGGCCCAAGCCCAACAATAAGAACACGTGATTGGGCAAATCCTTCAGGATGAAGCTATGGGGCTCGTAAACGACGACCAGGCAATTGTAGGCCGTGTGAGCCCAATAAAGGAAAATGTAGAAGAAATAAAATTTCCACGAGTGCTGTCCAGCCCATCTGTGAATACGCTTCAATAATGGCCTCATCTCTATTTTTCCTTCCCGTCGATCGATTTGCATGGGAATCATGCCCATTTTTCTCGCAATATGAAACTGGAGAAAGTTGAAATATGCCGATTTTTTCAACATGCTTACTTATATACCTTTACAGTGGAGTCTCTATATAACAACTCTGAAGGGAAGGGCGAAAAATATAGTTACAGAGAAAAGTTGTTATATAGAACATTAAATGTGTACCTTACTTGTACGAGGGGCTGGAAAAATAATGTTGTTACAGAGAAATGTTGTTATAAAGAGACTTGTTATAGAGAGACTCCTCTGTATTTGCTGGACTAATTTTTGTATTTATTTGTCTGAATTGTTGCTTTTATAGGAATTCTATGTTTACAAATATGTGTTTGTTCTGCATTACTGCTAAAGGCTAGGAAGGTTATGAGAGAAAAGTTTGCGTGGAAAGTTTTGATAGCAGCACTAGCACAGGGTATTGTATATTGTTTATTGGCGTCCAAAGGCTTAGATTGAACAAACAATTTAATTAGTTTTTCTGCGTAGTACCAAATGTTTCGTGGGTGAAACACAAATATTCTTTGCGGGGAAACTCTCATTTCCACTCGGAGGAAATCCACTCACAACCCTGAAATATTTATGTTGATTTAATAAAGCTCACAATAAAGGTAGAGGCTCTAATGAAATTTTTTCATCTCACCCTAACTCTTTTAATTTCACCACTGGATATTAGAAGCAAAAATTTACATATACAGTCGACTCTCTCTATAACAGTCCCCTTTATAACAGTACTCTCGCTATAGCAGCAGCAAAAAATGCTCACCTCAAAAACTTTCTCCCGTTGCTAACATAGAGCAAAACTGAATGCTTTATAGGGTGCTGTTATAGCGAGGTTCGACTGCAAATATATGTATACATATGTTACCCTGTCATATATGTTGCCTTTAAGCAATTTGATGAGCACAACAGAAGTATAATCACCATTTGGTATATTCACAGTCCTCGAGAATTTTTCTGCGTTGTCCTGATGCTTTGTATATAAATGACAAAATTAGAACTTTCACCATTATTTTAATGGCAAATTGCAAATTCGCAAGTTAGATTTGACCAATCTTTGTTATGAAACGTCTAATTGGATGTTGGCGTATTTATAATTAGCGATATGTCACTATATATAATAAAGCATGGGCAAAATCTAATGTTACAAATCGAAAATAGATCATATGAACACAACAAAAAAACATTTTTTAATGGAAATGCTGTAGCATTGTCAATAATTGTCAATAATCAACAATCGCGGATAATTGTTGATACAGTCAAAATCGAGTCTAGCGTGGTCGATATCCCACCAACATACGTACAATATTTTTGATGCAAAAATCCACAAAATTCGGAGTGGAATTCTTCCCAAAGTGACCGAAACAACCAAATTTAACGCCAGTGGAAAGGATGGAATTCAAGCCCTTGCAAATGTAATTTCTGGCAAAGCTATTGCGATAGAAAGAAATTTGTGTCCTCCGCTTTACTAATCCCTTATACTTTCGTAGACAAACGTCAACGGTGAAAGCCTTTTGAAAGCCCATGCCGTAGACGGTTGCAAAGTTGAAGCCCAAGATTAGGTATAAATAACCATACAAGGGCAAGGTATGAAGGAGGAGGATGCCAATAGAAATACAGGTGATTGTGGATGCCACGCAGGATTGCTTTAAAACAAACATTTGGATAGCGAAGCCTTGATTGAAGAGCTGAATTCGAAGCTGGAGCTTCCGACATTGGCCCATGCCGCTTTTTAGTGTTTTCCAGGATGCAAAACCGAGCCTGTACATCAATTTTTAGCAATCTTGTAAACAAGGTATGACATCCGAAAAAATATGAATTAAAATTCGAATTAAAATACGCGTTTTTCCTAATTATGAATACAAATT